>JAUMGZ010189256.1:0-24302 GCA_032359645.1 Pododesmus macrochisma
AGTTGCAACACTAGGTACTTGCCTATTAGAGTACTACTATTTGACTGTTACAACACTAGGTCCTTTTCTATTGGAGTACTACTATTTTATAGTTGCAACACTTGATCCTTGTCTATTAGAGTACTACTATTTGATAGTTGCAACACCAGGTCCTTTTCTATTGGAGTAACACTATTTGATAGTTGCAACACTAGGTCCTTTTCTATTGGAGTAACACTATTTGATAGTTGCAACACTAGGTCCTTGCCTATTAGAGTAATACTATTTGATAGTTGCAACACCAGGTCCTTGTCTATTAGAGTAATACTATTTGATAGTTGCAACACCAGGTCCTTGTCTATTAGAGTACTACTATTTGATAGTTGCAACACCAGGTCCTTGTCTATTAGAGTACTAGTATTTGATAGTTGCAACACTAGGTCCTTTTCTATTGGAGTAATACTATTTGATAGTTGCAACACTAGGTCCTTTTCTATTAAAGTACTACCATCTAATAGTTGCAACACTAGGTCCTTTTCTATTGGAGTAATAGTATTTGATAGTTGCAACACTAGGTCCTTTTCTATTAGAGTACTACTATTTGATAGTTGCAACACCAGGTCCTTGTCTATAAGAGTACTTCTATTTGATAGTTGCAACACTAGGCCCTTTTCTATTAGAGTACTACTATTTTATAGTTGCAACACTAGGCCCTTTTCTATAAGAGTAATACTATTTGATAGTTGCAACACTAGGTCTTTTTCTATTAGGGTACTACTATTTGATAGTTGCAACACCAGGTCCTTTTCTATAAGAGTACAACTATTTGATAGTTGCAACACCAGGTCCTTTTCTATTAGAGTACTACTATTTGATAGTTGCAACACTAGGTCTTTTTCTATTAGAGTACTACTATTTGATAGTTGCAACACTAGGTACTTGCCTATTAGAGTACTACTATTTGACTGTTACAACACTAGGTCCTTTTCTATTGGAGTTCTACCATTTTATAGTTGCAACACTAGGTTCTTTTCTATTAGAGTAGTACTATAATAAATTCCACTAATATTCAATTATGAGAAGAGGTTTACACATTACAAAGTTTAAGTACTGTTTACTTTAATTCTTATTTCAATAAAGTATAACCAAAATTACCTTCAGAGCAAAACAGTTGTCTGTAGGGGCATGGTATTTCTTCTTCCATCCGAGACCAAAATACACATCCACATAGTCAAACTGTACAAGGCAGGTTAAATCCTTAGATGACTGCAATTAAAAAAAATATCATTATTATAACAAGAAATTACATTTCACCAATCATTAAATAAAAAGATAAATTTGACTTCACCCTGAAATAACTTTTTGACAAAAACTTGCTAACATTTGTTTTTAGTAAATAAACTAAGTAACTAGATTTCACGAAAAGAAATTCAAGATGGTTGTCATTGACTTCTTTAGAGTTACTTTATTGTAACTATTCAAATTTCAAAGTACAAATGAGTCTACAATAAAGAAAGTTCCATGTTCCTACAACTTCTGGAGGAGATGCAATAACAAAATTTCCAAGATACCCTGTCCCCCTCTGTCAGTGATCATCTGAGCAAAGCTTAAGACCCCCACCTTCCCCCGACTCAGAAGGGTTATATGAGCAAAGCTCAAGACCCTTACCTTCCTGACTCGTGAGGGTCATATGAGCAAAACTAGAGATCCCGCCCTTCCCCTGACTCAGGAGGGTCATATGAGCAAAGGTTAAGTTGAGTTAATAAAGGAAATGCTAGTCTTGCTATTCTTTAACAATGCTCAATACACTACTATACAGAATATTATTTTACAACAGCAAACTTTGTCTTATGCAGCATACCTTGCTTATTTTTCCTTTAGGGTTATAATAAAGACCTGAAGCCCTCAGCACAAAGAAGAATTTCTTCCATGCTTTCTTGCCGTCTGACTTGAGATACATGACACCTTCAACCTCGGGTACTTGTGCACCACCAGTAAAGAACTCCTATTAAAAAATAATTAAAATTTAAGCAAATATTCAAATAAATATTTATCGAAGTCACAAAGTTAATCAATGTTTACAATGAAACCCTTAATATCCTAATTTGTTATAGATATATAAAGACGCCATGTCTAGTTCACAACATTTCAACTTTCAATTTAAAGAAATTAAAAAGTATGTTAAACTTGTGCCTGCTAAACTATGGGTTATATTTAAAGACATCATGCTTCCCTCAAAGCTTTTTTGCATTCATTTTGAATTCTTTTCAGACATATTTAAAGAACAGTCAAACATCCCTAATGTTTGTGCAGTATAAATTTTAATGCAGAGAACATGAGCTTCTTGGGTGAAATAGGTAAAGAAATTGAGAACTATGTACAACTTATACCCGTTAACTACAAGTTATATAAAGACACCATGTCTAGTTCACAACATTTCAACTTTCAATTTAAAAATAATTCTGGCATATTTAAAGAAATTGAGATGTATTTACAAATTGTGCCTGCTAAACTATGGGTTATATTTAAAGACATCATGCTTCCCTAAAAGTTTTTTTGCATTCATTTTGAAAACTTTCAAGGCAATTTTAAGAACAGTCAAACATCCCTAATGTTTGTGCAGTATAAATTTTAATGCAGAGAACATGAGCCTCTTGGGTGAAATAGGTAAAGAAATTAAGAACTATGTACAACTTATGCCCGTTAACTACAAGTTATATAAAGACACCATGGCATCTTCAAAGCATTTTACATTCATTTGAAATAATTTTCAGGCATCATTTATGCCTTTCGATTAAAAAGTTTCAGAATTCAAAAGAAAGTGAGCTTCTTATGTTAAATGGTGAAGAAATTGAGAGGCAAGTACAACCTTTGCCTCTTAAACTATGGGTTATAGAAAGACACAATGCCATCTTCAAAGTACTTCACATTCATTTAAAAAATATTTTCTGGTATATTTTAAGAAAACTCAAGCATCAATTACGTCTCTAGAGTAAACTTTTACTGCAGAGGAAAGTGAGCTTCTTATGTTAAATTGGTAAAGAAATTGAGAAGTTTGTATAACTTACATGGATCAATCGTTGTCGTTTTGCTGGATCTAATGAAGCACCTCGTTCTGAAGATGAACTCACCAAAAGATATTTCTGTAATAGATAATGAAAGCACACGATGGATATACCTTCAAATGTTTATAAACTTTTGAACTGTCAGCTTTCATTCAGGATATTGTTCAAATTTTATTATGTAAGTAAAATATCTGTAACATAATTGACGGCCAAAGAAAGGGAGTAACTGTATGTGAAAGAGACTTCATTCTGAATATTGTTTTTACTGACATAGAGTCAAACAGTTCTATATAATGATACTCCTGGAAAAATGTTACAGAACCCACCTCAGGTCTACGAAATAAATCAAATTTGTCTTCTCTTTCTTCAAACATTATTTTGTTCTTGGTATCTCGTGTCCACATTACCATATTTTCAACCAAAGAATCATGGTCCTCTATAATTCTTTCTGGAAAAATATAAAAAGGTAAAATATTAAACTCACATGTGGATTACCAGAAATGGAGAGAAAAAAAATGAGAACAATAACATGGACCCTTTCAAACAAATCTTGAATACACATGGGGTTGTCTTTGTTTGAGCAACTCTCTAAAACAGGCTTGTAAATATTTACCTAAATCTTTTTTAAAGTCTAAAACTACTAGCATGTTACAAAAACTTACATCTTACAAACATGGAAACTATAAACTACCCCACATGTATAACACACACTATCTCCAACACTGTTTACATTAACATGTAAAACTTGCTTAATCTCCAACACAACTTACATAAACTTGTATATCATAGAAGCATACAGTTGTTAAAAGTTAACAATAACATTATATTTGAAATAATAAAAAATTTGCAATATTAACCAGTTTCACAGTAATCAAATAAATCTATTGCTTGTATAAAACACTCTCACTTCCAAACTCTCTAATAGTAGGCCTCATTATGTCACAAATTTTTCAAAGTTTCTTTAAATCTCCTGAAATTATTTCAAAGTACTCCAAAATTAACAAAGAAGCTTTCAAAATATCTTAAAATCCTTTCAAATTATTCTGACATGAGCATAGAACCTCTCACGATCTCTTGAAATCTATTGTAACTGCTTTCACACTAACAGGGACACAAAATGTCCTGCTGAACTATTCTCACACAGGCACTGATCCTCTCACAATCTCTTTAAATCTTCTCCAACTGCTCTCACACTATCACAGACACTCAAAACTCTTCTCCAAACATTATACTCTCGTATTAGATAAGACACTCTCTCTATCTCTTAATATACTCTCCAACTGATTTCAAATTAAATGGTAATAGACATTCTCACAATGTCCGCCATCCTCTTAAGACTTGACTTAATAAACATTCCTCCGATAAAACAATCCATTTTTATTAAACAGTGATCAATACTTTTGAGTTTTAAGTATTGTGAAGACTTTGGATAATATAGAAATAAATATCTAGAACAGTTTATTTGCCCTTAAAACAGTTGTAAAATTCAGATGAGAATGCTGACTTCCCTCTTGTGTCAGTCAAGCTCATACTTGTATATAACTACAGCATTTAGGAGGAGGAATTAAAAGCTTCCAATGTCAGTAACCATCTGGTTCATATTAACAACACATTCTATATAGATACATCTCCCGTTTTCCATTACCTAGTATGAGAACATTTAATAAGTTTTACATGTGGATGTTCAAAATCCCAATGCTCTAAATTCAACTTACATGTTAAATGTATATGTACAGTTTGTTTGTTTCAAGCAGAGATTAAAAACGTAACATGAATCAAGTTAATATTTCACCATCTTTACCATTATTCTAAATCTTAATTATTACACACATAGATGTTAGCATTTCCCTCTATATCATCTGTAAGTTGTATACAATTTGAAGCTGACTATTATCTAAAAGAAAGTATCACCTTCCTGTTTATACACAGACATCTTTTTCCAGAAACACAGTTTTCTCAAAAAAGTTCTCATTTTCAGAGAAACCTTGTTATGTAAGTCCAAAACATTGATTCATATTCATCCAATGAAAAACTGGTATGTGCAGTAAATACTGAATCAACATAACATTCACACAACTTCCAAAAGTGAAAATACCTTATGCTTAGAATAAGGCTACAAAGTAAAGGGCGAGTGTCACCATGGCAACAGTCCATGAACCAATCACAGTAAAATTCCAATTGGTGCACCCAGCTCTTACTTTCATAAAAACAAATTTCCTTAATTTACAAAAAGTTACAATGAAATGAGACTCAGGTGTAAACAATTTTAGTTGATGTATAAATATGTTGGGTGTATATAAACTATATCCTATAGTGTTATTGTGAGCTATACACAACTATGTAAATTAAGAACAAGAGATTTAATGACTTAAGTCTTAAATGTGTAAGGAATGGAATCTCTGACATAGATCTAACATCCCTAGATTTAATGTAAACGAAGCAACGTCTTTCTTTGAAGTGCAATTTTGGATTTCACAGGCAAAGTTAAATCTGTAAAGCTATCAATATACTGCATTCTTTTGTTCTTATCAATCTGTAATAGTGAAAGCTGTGTTAAATACAGAACTTAAACATTGTGTAAAACAACTTAAACAGAGAATGAATATCTTGGTTTATTGCATACCGTAAGCTACATGTAAGTTACTCCATAATGTATCTCAAATTGCCTTTTCACATCTTAAATTGTTTAAAGTTAATTAGATAAAATATGGATTTTGAAAAATATTAGTACTGTTCACGTAATAACTGTTGAACCCATTTGAATAATTCAGTATAATAAAACAGTTTTAACCTGCATATGGGCTATGTATACTTATACGGGCAGGTAACTCTAAATTTAAATAAAACATTAGGGAGATACGAGAGAACACAGATTTTAGCCTAAGTTAATAGTCATAATTTGATGTTTTCTATAAGCATTTTGCTTTTAGAGGTTTTCCACGAAAAGTTCTCTCAAGACGAAATCTGGGAAGATTGTTACACTGGACTTGTACAGGTTTAACCACATCTTCAACTATCATAACTGTATCATGCTAGTTTCCTGTCTTAAAAGGGCACAGGTCAATTCTTTTTGACATTGTAGTTATTTTTTGATTATTATAACATCTTATTATTGCATGAATACACAGCGTGTAATGATATATGAGAGTATTTAACCAAATTGCTCATCCTATATTTGCATACAAAAGTAGCTACACTTGCTTGTTTATATTACATAGCCGTACATTTTATTGCCGACTTGATTTTGTGCAAAAAGCAGCCACTATGCATGTCTGCAAATATCCTTTTTATTTAAAAATTCAAGAAAAGAAACAAATAGCAGAACTAGGAGTGTCTATTTAATCAAAAGCAAGTATAAGAATAATCTTAGCGATTGCCTGTATTACATCACCAAGCTTTTTCCCCCTGCAGTCATTCATTTAAAACAATCAAAATGTGATTTCAAGTTTTTCCTCTGCTAATCTTATTTGTACGATATTTGGGATACAGAATTATTGAGGAGAGAACATTCGTCATGTAACAATGTCAATACTCGATATCCTCACCATACATCCATGCTGGCTGTGTATTTGCATCCCTTGTATTAAACAGGGCTTATGGCATCCACTAATGGACAAAATTGATACAATTTATCAATAAATGTCATTTCAATGATAACAATTTCAAAAGATATTTTCATGGTGTGTGGAGCATTGTATGCACATCGCTTATTAAAAGATAAATTCTCTGTTTGTGTAACAGTGTGTTGTAGGATAAATTTTGCTTATGGCAACATTGTTTTGGCAAGTGTAGAGACCAGTGGTGGAATCAATACACAGACTGAGTGAGGTGCCATGAAGGGTGATTTTCCAAAGACACTATAGTATTTCTTTATAGTCAGGTGAGGGATGTGAACATATGCATATTAAAAGATTTCACTCTTTATATGAAAAGTCCACATTGCTTTAAACTATAATTTGATACAAAGACATTTAGGTTATAAATCATAAATTTAGTCAGTCATTAGAGAAACCTGTTCAAAAACCTTTAACAAAGTTTTATCAAAGAAAATTTGTCTTGCGGTCCTGACAATATCTTAATTATTTTCAATGACAGCAGCCATTTTCAGTTATAATCTCAATCAGAATGAATTTTTAAAAGGCATTTTATTTGTTTGAGTTAGAGTATTTTTACTATATCCATATCTGAAAAATGGCTTTGGAAAGGAAGATAAAAAATTTGACCGGAAAAATAATCTTTAACTCATTGAGTATAATGTTTGTTTGTTTATTGGGGTTTAACGTCTCTTTAACTCATATATAGGTCATATCGAGACGGTGTCTGCTTGTGACAGTGTGCACTTATGGCGACTTTATAGCCTTATCTCACTGAAATATCATGCCAAAGACACATTGACATGATACTTCACTTTGTCACATAAGCTCGACACCAAGCCAACCTGTCTTCCTCTTACCAAGTAATACTGAGCGTTAAGCAGAGAGTGAGAAGATTGCCTTATTTTAACGTCTTAGGTTTTGAAGCGACCAAGATTTGATCCCATGACCTGGGATTTTAGCACCAGTCTACCAGCACAAAGTGAATGCCCTAACCACTACATTTTATTATATGTTCACTTACTGTATATGAAATGTAGGGATAAGGCTATACAATGTTTCAACTTACTGTGCCTAAGTCCAATTGATTATTTATACACAATGAATTTTTTTTAAACAAAGTGCACAAAGTTTTGATGGGTTTTGTAATTGACTTAAATGAGCCAATCGGTAAAAACCATTTTGGACTCTAGGTCTAGATGAATTAGACACACATACATGAGAATTATAGCTCAATGCAACCAAGATAGCCCCAAACAAATATACAATTTACAAACCACAGATTACTAGATATATCTATATCCAGGGCCATTTGTATCTTTCTTTCTGATATGACACAACTAATTTATGATGATAAGGGTTCAGGGAAAAATATACATCACAAATCGTAAGATAGGGTAACAATGTGAATGACTACCGAGTAAAGATCAATATGTCAGAGTGTTGACAAAATCAAACAGCATCACTTCACATGCTGTCTGTACTCTATAGGATATGTATAGTTTATTAGAATTGCTGCCCTATATAAGGGAAATGAATGTCCATTTAATTTCACGGATCATTGCTTTAATATACATCATAACAAGCAGACTTATTTTGAAAAGCACTGCCTAGCTACTGTTTAATCATACAAAAACATAGGATAGTCAGCTCTTCTGATAAATCAAAATCAGCACTCTTGGTAAATAGCAGGAAGCTCTCCTGAGAGATGCAGTACATATTCTCCAAGTAAAACAAAGTCAGCTCTCCTGTAAACTCAAAGTAAGCTCCCCTGGAAACTCAAAGTTACCTCCCCTCATATATCAAAGTAAGCTCCCCTGATAAGTCAAACTTACCTCCCCTCATATATCAAAGTAAGCTCCCCTGATAAGTCGAAGTCAGCTCCCCTGAAAACTCAAAGTTAGCTCTCCTGATAAGACAAAATCATCTCCCCTGATAAATCAAAGTCACCTCTCCTAATAGGTCAAAGTCAGCTCCCTGATAAGACAAAGTCAGCTCCTTGATAAGTCAAAGTCAGCTCCAGCTGATAGGTCAAAGTTAGCTCCCCTGCTAAGTCAAAGTCAACTCCCCTGATATATCAAATTTGCACTCCTTGTATATCAAAATCAGCTTTCCTGATATATCTGAGTTAGCTCCCTTGATATATCAAAGTTAACTGTCCTGATATAGTGAAGTCAGACCTGATGATATTATTGTTAATTCTACTGAAGGAATAGACAAATGAAGAGGGTATGCTTGAATATAAGGAGTGTAGTAAACCACAAAGTGTACTAGGTTTTTCTGAATGTAATGACTCTTATGTACTGAATAGACAAGTGGTTCTTTTCTCCACAAATATATTACACATGTTTATCTATCCTTACATTGAGAATATATATGTGATAGAATTGCATAGCTGTTGAAGAGTAACTGTTATTCAATGTCATATAATTGGAAATTCAACTATCACTTTAAAAAACAATTTATTTCCCATAACATTCATATGTAGGAAGTCAAGTTGAGATAGAACTTAACTGATGTTGTCTGTCATGTTAGAAACTGAAAGTAGTAAAATACTCATCTATTTTTCTACTGCTTTGCAACGTTCAAGTAAGCAGAGAATTTGATGTCATAATCAATACTAATGGAGGATCCTTGAAAAGCTTTTACACCTAGGCTGTTTTTGTTAGTGAGAATTCTGCTAATTTAGGAATCAGTTTATCTATACAAGTACTTGAATTACTTGCTTAGCTCAGAGCTTCAGAGTCAGAGCTTTATTTGTTACCAGGTCAATACAACTGGTATGGTCACAAAAATAAGAAATAGAAGCTGGATAGATCCAGGATAAAAGAATCTACAAACCCCAATACTGAACCTCACTCACCCCTACAAATTTAAGTCACTCTAGAAAATATTTTTTTATTGTGCATTTAGTCTGCAAGATTTTTTATTTTAGTCTTAAGTTTCTGTAAAACTGTACAGGCTATTTAAGTTACAATGTAAACATAGGTAAACTTTATAGTGCTTTTTCACTGGATCATTATTGTACAGACACATGCAATGTCTTGATATTTTACTTGCTAACTTTATCTGTATATGTACTTAGTCTGTTATCTTACTATTGAGATTGAGTGCCATCTTTTAAGTTCGTGAAGTCCACAGATTTCAATCTCTTATATATAACAAGTAATTTTTTCAAAAAAACACATAGGCATTTCAGTGTGAAAGGCTCAAACCAAACTCATTCCACAAATTTGCCATTCTTATTCAAAATGAAACACTATCTCTCTTTCTCCATGTGATATAGAGCCGAAGCATTTCAGTAGTTTTTATATAAATGGCTTTAACAAAAAATTTTAAAAGTAAATTGAAGACATAGGTAATAATAATCTGGTATCACACAGCTGTATGTTGATTGTGTGCTGCAGCTATTATTTACTTTACAGACTATCTCTCTCAATGTGATACAGAAATCAGAAGTCTTTTATATAAAATGCTTTAAATTCATCCCTAGACTTTAAGTATATTTTTTTAGTCAATTGAAGACATAGGAAATATTAATCTGGTAGCATACAGCTGCATGTTGATTGTGTGCTGCAGCTGTATGCTGATTGCTCGTACATCACTCTGTCCCTTAGACAAGGTAAGAAGCTGTAAATGCACCAGGAAGTGAGTTTTTGTGCTATAAATCAAGTGTTTTGGATGACTCATGCATAACACACATAAACTCAACATCAATATATTGATCCAACTGAAAAATGTAAACATTCACTCAATTACCCGCTCTACCCTATGAAGCTAAAATGGAACGACCCTGCCAATGACACATAGGTGATTCACTTGTGTCCTAAGGGTGGACAATGTTGATTATTGGATAAATTTTGCTGAAGGATGACCTTGATACAGTGTTAAGGACAGCATTACTGAAGTCAATATATACTGTGTCATGTTACCAATTAGGCACAGTTCTTCTAAGTGGCAGTGAACTTGACTTATTGAAGGTTTATCAGTCAAATCTTTTGATAGTATTCTTCAGTTTTTATTCAATTTAATTCAATTCTTTTATTTCCAAATGTATAATAGCATAAACATTCCTATTTGATTCAGCACACTTTGTTACATCTGATACATTTTACAATAATATTCCTATTTTCTCCACTACTTCATATTTGTTCTTAATTTTCAGCTCTTCCCTTTTTTAAGTACTTCACATTTATTGCCCACAGCACTTCATATTTGTTCCAATGGTGTAAGTCTAGTGTATGCATACAAAAGTAGACACAATGATCTTGGTAACAAACATACAGACAGTTTAACAGTTCCATATGACATCATACAGACATTTTATGTAGCCATAGTGATTCTCTGTTGTTCTTATAAACACAATTGTCTGTCTTAAAGAACAAAGAGAGAAAATTCAAATTAACACAATTCTCTCAGATGCTTGATTTTTAAACCCCCCAAATCCTCTTAAATTCAAGTTTTACAAATTCTACTCCTTTGCCTCTAGCCCAGGTCTCTAGCTCGTCTTCATAATCTTTGTTTATTGCATATCTGGTTGGTAGTAAATCCTATTATTCCGTCATTGCATTTTACACATTCATGTTTCTGTGACGTGAACTGTGCACGTTGGGTTATAGGGATCTGTCATTAGCTCTGCGCTACTGTAGTATTATCGTGGCGTCACATGCATTTAATTTGTGTGACATGCTTTTATGTTCGCTATCAATAATAGAAATGTCTCACTTTGATGGGAACAGAGTCATTGTAATGTACTGCTAGCTTGATGTCTCTACTACCACAATGAACACATTCAAAATTCTCTGTGACAAAATGAATGAAACTTTCCTTGCAGTATGATTCCAAGAACTCGAGAACTATTAAAATACCATAGTCTAGGTCAATGAAAAGTTCTATAAAATATAATGATTTGTTAAATTAAAGTTCATTATCAGCTAACACATAATTAGGTTATATCCTTACATAAACTAGAGGCCAAATGGGCCTTGAGGCACTCAGGTGAAGCCTTCAGGTCTACTATATGTTTCCCCAAATTTTGCCCATCATACTCCAAGTCAAATTTTTCCAGTAGTCTAAGATGCAAGCATTAAGCTCTAGGGCTACTAGATTATAATAAGATTTATGAAATTTTGTCAAATATTCCCTCTTCTTTGATCCCGTTCATGGCACCCCTGAGGACCCAGCTGTCTCATTTGAGCAATTGCATCCCCTCAATTTGGTTGAAATTGGTCCACTGGTTTTGGAGAGGAAGTTGAAAATGTGAAAAATTATCATATTTGCTACAGTATCCATTTCTAAAGAATGCTTGCTACATATGAAATACCAAGCTGTCATTTCTGTTCACAAGAGGATTTTGAAATCCTTGACCCTTTGGTTTGGCTTTATGGTCACAATTTGGTCCTGTATGTCACCCAAAGGGTTGAGCCAAACCAATTGAACAAATCATCCACCCTTGAAGAAATATATATAGTTTAAAGTAAGAAGGGTTTTTTGACTTGCAAAAATTAAACTCATTTGGGCGTCACTTGAGAACAATGGTATTTAACCATGGTACTTAATCATACATCAACACGACAAAGACACAGAGCAAGAAAAGACAGTTAGTCATGTAACTTATACTGGCTCTTAGATGCAAATCTGAAAGCCTGTCAATTGCAATATACAGATATTTTTACTTACCCATAAATAATTCTGGCATATGCTCAATGACTGCTAGTTTGGAGTTGATGCGTATATGATTCTTGTCTGCGAGGATGCTGCATACTTCACCAATCAACATCTTCTCATCAACAAGGATACTCTTACTGCTACCATCTTTGGCAAATGCTCGAACAAATAACTGTAATATAGAAAATTACATATATATATACATCTAACAATGATCAGATACCTCAAATTTAATCTTCACAATATTCTGTTTACACTTTATGCAGTCTTTTTAATGATCTAGGCTGGTGCATTTTATGTTACAACTCGATGCACTGCAATTTAAGAAATAGATATATAGTACCTTAAGTGGGGTGCTCTCCTATTACAATGATAAAGAACCTAGGTTCATGATTTTAAGTTGTGCATTATCAATTAGCAACTCGGGTGGACTTTAATAACCTACACGGGTATGTAAAAATTATTATAAGTATTTTAAAGTCTACAAATCAAGAAACATGATGTATTGATGCATGTTTACTTTTTTAATTTTAGCTTCTTTAATTTTCTCCAATGCGATTCTGATCTTCTCTGTCTTGAGTCTTGCTCTCTGTTCCTCCTGTAAATGGATGATACAATTAACATTATAAACAGGAAAGAAACAATGCAATTTGAGAATTAAAATACTTCCTCACTCTCTGATGACTATTTGTAAAGAGTAACATATACCCTTCATTATGTTGAAATTGAGGTCAAAATTCTGTGAGGTCTAAAGCATAATTTTCCAAAAACTTCTATCTGGATTGACCAAGAGTGTTCGATCATATTAAAACTGAAGGAAGGCCAGGGAAGGCACTGACCAAAATATTGAGGTCATGTTCAAAGTAAAAATATACTTTTTACTATAACTTCTCACTAAAAAGACCTAGAAACTTCATACTAATAGATAGGGAAGATCTTGGAGAAATACTTCACTGACTTAATTTTGATGTCAAAGGTCAAGATCAAATAGGAAAAGCTCACTTTTCTTGAAAACTTCTTACTGACTAGACATAGTGACTTCATACTTGTATTTGGAAATGTCTTAAGTAGATTTTCCGTGACATAATTTTGGAGGCCAAGAGTCTAAGACAAAATGAATAACTCCAGAAAGGTGTGAAATTAATTTTAACATTTGTCTGTTTTCCTTAAGTCACTTATTGCTTGCACATTCACAACAAAGTTGCATAACACTGCATAACAATTATGACATCTCCCCTTGCACTTCCTGTCAAAATTAAAATGCATGATATATAGACTTATCTTTTAAAAAGAGTCTGAAAGATAGATATTCTCTTAGGCAACAGCTACCCTATTCAACTATGTTAGCTCTTTCTTGTATCAACACAATTGTGAAATTGACTAGCTATTGTTTTCTCAGTGCAAGAAAAATATATTAATTCCTAATAGCAGTCAATTTATATAGTCATATAACATAACTATTAAACAGGTTTAAATTATGTTACTTTCACACTTTAGGAGTGATGGGGTGTGGACAGTAGCTCTATTACATGCAGTTTTCTAAAGTTCAATTTAATTATGACATGAGTAGATTCTACAGGGGGTACAGATATCACTATTGAAATGGGTGGGTCTGAATAAAAAGTCGTGCAGATCTTATCAATTATGGATTGGAGAAAAACTTACAGGGGGAAAGTTTTCCTTTTCTAATTCCTCCTCAAAGAGACTAAGTTGTGACATCAGCAACTCATGCATCTAAAACAACAAACACATATTAGTAAAATGTCCAAACACAAAACTGGGAGACCTAAGGTGAAATCAATACAACAATGTCTACAGATTACATATAATATCAGGCACAGAAAATGTACAACACAAACAAAACAGTGACATAATTAATTCCTTGAAATAAAACCATGTCACTGTATAAATTTAATTTTAATACTTTTCAAAAAATTGCTATCCTAGTAAAAATTTAGCGAGACAACCATTTCTAGATTATCTTTATTGGAATAGAATGACGAATTATGTCCCTTAATTAATTGGCTCTTAAGTTTTTACCTGATGTCAGAGAATTTTCAAACTTGTGCATGGCAAGACAATGCTTTTCAATGATAGATACTTTATTGGATCTATTATGAATACTTTTTGAGAAAAAATGAGGTAAAGCTTTGAAAAATTAATGTCTCAAGTACCCTTAAGAGCATATATTATATAGCTTACTTCTACAAACTGATTCCAACTATAGCAGTAGTATAAAAACCAGCATTTGTTTTATCTGAAGAGTGTCCTTTTTGGAACAATTATTATATACAATTATGTTGAAGAAGTAACACTGTTCATTTTTGTCTAATGAGCCTGCATATATAAGATTTTGATTTCATTCACAACTACTGTACACAAAACATATTTAATATAATGTATATACCAGTACTTAAAAAGGCAGGACCACGATAAAAAGAAACACATGCATCTACTGTAATGCAGTCACATGCAGTCATTTGACAGCTCTCAAGAGTTATAATATGTGTAAAATATTAAATAAACAAAAGCATTATAGTGAGACCTCTCAGAGCTAACCTAATTAAGAGTTTCAAGAGAGAAAGCTACACAATGTGTAGTTTGTCATTTGATGGTCTGTAGTGGTATGACCTACATTGAATGTAGTTTATACATCTGACAGAAGCATTATTCATGCACTTTGTTTAAATTAAAAATTTATAGTAATTAAATCTAGCATCCAACAAAATGTTTCTAAACGTACCACTCCATATTCCAGATGTTCTTTTTGGGATTTTGGGATTTTCGTTTAGTTAATATCAAACTCAAAGTTTGACTTCATTAAGAATTTTAAAACCCTTCTACATGAATGTATATAATTTCAGAAACTTGTGAAACAGAATTTTTTTCCTGGATGTGTTTTGCGCTTTCATTCAAATTTTTTTCGGTAATATGCGTGCATGCATAGAGAAAAATATGAAGAATATATCAAACTATATAATATACAATTAGTTTGTTTTATTGGGATTTAACATCCCTTCAACTCATGTATAGCTAGGTCACATCAAGACAGTGTCTGCTTGTGACAGTGCACATTTATGACGACTTTATAGTGCTGTCTCACTGAAATAACATGCCACATTGACATGATATTTCCCACGGTCACATTATCCTGACACCAAGCTAACCTGTTATTTAGTCCTTCTCCTTACCAGAAAATACCAAGTGATTAGTAGGGAGCGAAATGATTGCCTAATTTTAACGTCTTAGGTTTTGATGTGGCCTGGATTCAAACCCCGCATGGGATTCTAACACCAGCCTACCAGCACAAAGCAAATACTCTACCTCTGAGCCACCTTGCAGGTATATATATATACAGCTATCACTTACAATCAAATGGGAAAGTAATTGGTCATTACAAAGAAAACAACAAAAAGCTTCAAGAAGAGTTTATAATGCAACCCAAATGCATAAAATGCAATGTTTTCATTCTAGCAATGATTTCAAATGACAGGAAAATGTTATCGGCTGGTCTCAAGGGTGGAATGGGTAATTGTGCCAACCATTATAGATTTAACAAGTCTCCAGGACAGTTTTTACACAATACGATAGTTATTTTACGTCACTTCTACATGCACAACTCTCATAAAGAGCCTCCGACGCCAGAGTCAGTCAGATGCTTTTTCTTCACACTGCTTGAGTTTAGTAGTATCAAACATAGGTGCGCACCAGACAGAAGCAGGGGTATCTAACTATCAACATTACATGGTGTGTACCTACTTGAAAAACAGTCCCATTACATTATCACTTATTGATTGTAATAAATAGTTTTGTATCAGATAGAGTTCTAGATGTATGTATGTGGTGTGTGCTTCAAGGGGATTTACTTTTATAAGTTAGGGTGTAACACTCAATGATGATATCATGATACCCCCCCTATCAAAATGTCTTCACTAACAAGCAGATTATGTGGGCTTGGCACAACTATCATATATTTTATATATTTTTAGCCATTAAATTTGATTGTTCAAGTTTTTCCCCACTAACCAAAGAAATTGCTTGATGCTTTTTTTTTACTTTTTGTACATTATTGTGTGGTGTTTTTATATAACATTTTAGTAAAGCTTAGAATAAATATGAATCAACATGAGACGTAGAAATGTGCTTATGCTCGCCTAAACAGATTAAAATATAACAATGAAATGTGCTTATGCTCGCCTAAACAGATTAAAATATAACAAGAAATAAAATAAAATGGACATTTGTCACTATCTCAAAGAGTTAGCAGTTATAAAATATCATTATCAGACTTGTTTCGCCTCAAAATGGTTTAATTATTGTTACTAAGCAACATATGCATGCAAACAGTGGATACAAGAGTTGAATACACAAGGGTTCAAGGTGAATAACATATTCAATCAGAGAAGAATTGTTGCATCAACAAGATTTCAAAACGGACAAATATTTTTGTTAAGAAGCAATCCATATTTTGCAAAAACCTTTAATAAATATAAAATAGGCAAAAGAAGATAATATAACAGGGAACCAAACACTTTCAAAAAATTTTCATTTTCATACTTTTATACTACTTTGTTAAGAGTCTTAGTTTAAACAATATTTTATTTACCAGTCATACTTATTAACAGTTATCAAAATCAACAATGGGGACTGCATGTGTATGGCAGTTGAATTGAAATGAATAGTGCACACTTCTTTTGCGAGGTTAATGAGGGATTATGTATGTAATGTGTCTACACAATGTTTGACTGATGGTTATGGATGAGCCCTGACAGAATGTACTAAGTGTCTGAATAGTTTTTAGGACAATAACATCGATAGAATTTCATTAGCAGATAGACATATTGAAGGAAAACTGCCCCCTTGATGACCATTGGGTGTGTCAAGGAGCAATTTCTCTGTCCTTTTGTACTCTGTTCATACTAGTTCCCAAGGAAAGGGCATTATATGTCTCTAAAGACAACTTGAATTATTTCTTGTAGTCACAAACTGTTACCCTGTACTTTATGAATTATGTTATTCACACTAAAATCTGATATATAATGTATAGAGTCATATCACCTATAGCCAATTAAGTTACAAAACAAACCTATTGGTGTATGTTCATTTTATAGAAAAGTAGATTTTCCTGTCTATTTAAATGTACTTAAACCTGCTGATAAGAAAGTCTGCAGGCAAGGCATATTTCAAACTTTGTTTGTTTTTATTGGGGTTTAACATCCCTTCAACTTGTGTTTAGGTCATATGAAGACAGTGTCTGCTTGTGACATGTAATGTGCACTGAGCGACCTTATAGTGCTGTCTTACTGAAATATCAATTTGCAGACACATTTGGCATGATACTTCACTTGGTCACATTTTCCTGGCATCTAGCTGACTAGTCCTTCTAGATCTTCTACCTAGAAATGCTGAATGCTTAGCAGGGAGCAAGATTATATTCTAATTTTAATGTCTTAATTAGGTTAGATGAGGCTAGAGATTGAACCTGCAACCTTCCGCACACAAATTGAACACTCTTCCATTGAGCTACTACATCAGTTTCCAATTTTGTAGAAAAAGAAACTTTAAAAAGCAATAACATTAACTGACAATATTCAACAGTTGAACTATAATGATTCTTTAATTGTGTTATGATATTTGTAGTAATAAGTTATTGATAAATCTAAAGAAATCATTTATAGAATCATGAACTTCAAATCATCTGCAAAAGCCAACTTATTATTTTCATCTTGTTCAATAATCAGATGCTGATATCTTTCATTACACACCAATTCTGAACCCGACTGAACCAAGACAATGAATGTGTAACTTACATAGCATAGCAATGTTGTACCAAATCATACCTATACAATAAAGATTAACATACATAACACACCAATTCTATACTAAATCACCCAAAACAATCAATGCGTAACTTGCATAAGACACCAATTCTGTACCCAATCAAACTGAGACAATCAATGTGTAGCACATGTAATAAGCACCCAGCGCTTTGTTATATCACTAACGTAATGAAGTACTCTCCCAATACACCACTCTGTACATTCTTACACATAGCAGCTAGTGCACTTGTAACTGCTCTGTACCTGCACTGTTATACACTGGCAATTAAGTAAAGAATGCAAATGATCTTGTTCTCTTCCAAAGTGTAAATAAACCTGCCTGTTGCATAGTAAGTGAAATCAAGACAACATTATTTTGTACTGTTGGAATATATATTTGATAACTAAAAGAACACAACCTGCATGTTGCATAATAAGTAAAATCAAGACAACATTTTTTTTGTTATGAGTACTGTTGGAATATTTGAGAACTCAAAGAACACAACCTGCCTGTTGCATAATAAGTAAAATCAAGACAACATTATTTTGTTATGAGTACTGTTGGAATATTTGAGAACTCAAAGAACACAACCTGCATGTTGCATAATAAGTGAAATCAAGACAACATAATTCCGCTATGAGTAGCGGTACTGTTGGTAATTGTTTGAAAACTGTTTTTGTGATATTAATTCTTTCCATGCAATAAACTAATAAACAAACGACAAAAACACAACAATCAAATCTAGAGCATACGATACACAAAGACAAAAAATGTAACAGGGATGTTTATACCTCATGAGCCTGGATGGAAAATGGAGTGATTGTACTGGCATTGCTAACTGTGCTACAGTTGTCCCCACCACTGGACATCTCTGCTGACGATGAAACCGTAACCATGGAAGTAAAAGATTCTGAAGAAGGTAGGGAAGCATTTTCCGAAAAAGCCGAATCTGTTTCTCCGGTAAGGTCCGAACAAGATCCATGTTTGGACATGAAATGTCCTTGCATAAAGTCATGGTCACCACACGGAACACTGTGTCTATACTGGAAGTTTTGAGTAATTTCCGAAGCTAAAGCGTCCAGCTCAGCTTGCGCTAAGTCATTGCCACTGTCCCGATGTTCGTCCTTCATCATACTTGAAGACATGCCCGAACAACCTTTAGATAGTTCAGACTGAGTTGTGCTAAGTTGTGTTTCCAACTCGACGAGTTCCCCAAGAATGGCATCAAAATTCACATCCTGATTTTCTGTCAAATACAAAATGTTACAATAATCAATATCAGCAAGTTTTCAAATATGAACTAAAAGGAATTCAATTAACTTTGAAAGATGAAGACGCACAACACTGACATCCAGTAAGATATGTTAAGATGTTCGAAATAAATACATTTCATTGGAAATCATAAGATGTAAATGAAGCGTACAGAGAAACAATAATGAAGATTTAAATGCTACAAGACACTGCAAGGTTACGTAATAATATGGAGAAAGATGATTAGGTTAGAGGAACACAGACCCATATGAATAAATAACTTGAGCGGACGACATTATAAAATACCCTCAGACATAAACATGCATGCAAATGTACTTGATTATAAACAAAAACCACCCAGCACCAATCATAAATATGGGACATGTGCAATCTTTTGTCTAGATATTATTGCACAGTGATCGTAAAGTATAGGTTATCTTCCCATAGATAGTGCATTATGGGAGCATGTTTCTATGAAACTCCCTTCCGAATGCAGACGTGACTTTGACTTTGAAAAAAACAACTTATGCTTCATACTTTATTGTGATTAGTTGTTTTGTATTGCTGTTGGTTCATTGATGTTTATATTCATACTAAAAATCAATTAAAGATGACATTCATTGTTTTTAAATGCTAGAAAGTCTTTGAATTTTTGGCTCCAAACTGTTGATCCATTTGTCACCATGGCAATACAGATACATGCATTGCTTTACAGGTGCCATCATGACATCAACAGACAAACATGACAAATGTCAAGTAAATATATATTTAATTGTTGGCTCATGTGAATGTGAAAGTTGAAAAGTTTCTATGAGGAAATATGGATCATGAATACATTCTGCAACATCAACATAATATACATGTGTCAAAACAATAATTACATCAAATACTAACCTTATACTGTCCTCTGACCCACATTTGATGTTATATAATAATCACACATAATACTGAAATCATTTGTATCCCTACTGAAGACAATTTTATAAACTGTGATCCAGCAAGAGTTTATAAACATTCTTAGCAGAACTTGAAAGAATTCCACCACATCCCAATAATGTATGTGTAAAACACTTCCACCACATCCTGAGTAGCAGACTATACAGATATGCCTATAGACATTACTACTGGTCATAACAATGAAGGCAGTACATCATTATTAGATAGAGCACTTGTTATGAATCCACACCTCTTTGTAGGTAATGATTTGCATAAATAAACTGCCTATCCTCAACTCAGCATACAGATAGCTGGGATATACCTTCAAGGCATTGGGGACTCTAAGAGAAACTGAAGATTCCTGTGTGGTTCTGAGTTGCCCCATGGGAAAAGGATTGAATTACAAGGTCAGATTAACTGAGGTCAGATTTTATTTAGAACCATCCTCTAAACGTGGAACTGGAGAATAATCTAATTAGTATTAGATCTACATAGTGAATACAACTTTTGGAAAGTTTTCAACAATGGAATTTACAGTTGACAAATAGAATTAATTCAAATCCAGTTGTATCATTAGAGACTTAAATCTTGATTTTTGTTTCTTTTGTCTAAGATACATGGACCAGCGGCGGTGGCCATGAGGGCTAAAGTGTTTTGTCTCGCAGCTGGTACACTGGTGAGGAATCCGGTTTGCTGGTTCAAATTCCGGTGGCGTCACAACCCAAGGCTTTAAGTTTGGGCACTCTCCTTGCTCCCTGCTAAACACGTAGCAATAATGGGTTGGAGGAGGACTGGTTGGCTCGGTACCAGTATACTGACCGAGTGAGGTATCACGTCAATGTGTCTGCGGCGTGATATTTCAGTGAGACAGCACTATAAAGTCGCCATCAGTGCGCACTGTCACAAGCAGGCACGGTCTCGATATGACCTTAGATGTTAAACCCCATTGAAACAAACAAACAAAAAAACAAAGTTACATGGGAATTTTAACAACTTTAAAACTGTGATTTTTACAATGTTATAATGGTTTCCTTTGGTTTATTACAGACAAAAATGCAATGTACGTAGTACCTTCTATATTGACTTCAGATCTTTCTCTATTATAATTATTTTAAACTAAGAATTCAAAAGATAAAGGGATATTTATATATATACATCAATACATGTACGTTCATAAAATCCTAAACTTCTTCATTATATTATGCCAAAAAGATAAATATGTCTGCTTACATGGGCAAAAGCACATGGGTATATATAGCTATAGGTAGGTCACTATTTTTGTTTTTCCTTTGGTATACTTTTGTATGTGTCCTGATCATCCAAATATGAAATTTTGTTTTATTTCAAGCGCTCGTACCATGAATGACCCAGATATCACATGTAAAATCTAAAACTGGATGCAAAGGCTTTAATTTTGTTTGGGTCAGTCAAGTTTTTTATGTGAATAATTGACAAATTCATTTTAATGGAATACAGTACAATTATTGGTAGATAAAATGGGAACCCTAAACAGGCAAATTTTTTCTTTCTTTGTTGACCTTGTAACTATCTAATGATCAAAGCAGCACAAAGTGTGGGCTGACTTGAGGATTGTCAGTATGATTGCATGTGGCAACCATCAGTAAATAAAAAGATGGGTAATTCCCTCATAGTAGGTACAATATCACATGTCTAGTATCATTTCATATTACTGGTAATCAACAGTAACACTGATAGCTATACTTCCTACAACTTCTACATGGTCAGTTGGCAAGGAAGGTAATGAATGAAGTCTCCACTATATATACCAACTTGAAGCTGCCTCCGTTTATACACTAACTTTTGATGCACCAGAGCTTTCATCAATTATTTACCATTTTCAAAGCATTTTTTGCCTTATAATAAATTTTCCTTTTCAAAAACTTGATACAAACAATTTTCTTTAAAATATACAATGTCTAAGAATTTTGACATGTTATAGCTAAACCATAACTCAGTATTGTTTGGTCAAGTTGATAGAAATGACACATATAGCATACACTGTAATTAATGTCATTTATGATGAATTCATATTCCACCTTACATACAGTCTAGAACCTTACGTTTGTACTTCAGACATCAGACCCTGACCTTGGGGTCACAAATCTCGTCACAAGGTGAGCCATCGGATTAGCCTTTGTTTTTATGTATTTTGCAGATACATATACTTCTGATGTATTTACCAAGCACAGGTACACAGAAAGATGAAGATGTTATCTGTTTGGTGTGTTGGAACCACATTAAGTATCTAATATATCAAGCCAGTTATACTTACATATCTATACTCATCACACAGGAAATACTTTCACCAGATCTTTGACTATACCAACACAATTTGAATATCATACAAGAGATACAACAGTACAGCGTTGCTATTTTTTCGTTGTAGAATTCAACATGCTTCTGATTCTAGGTCAATATAAGTTATTCAATTATACAAGAGACCATGATGACAGGATTAAGGATCATTGCTGATAAATACTGCTATAAACACTATTTGTTTTTATATAAATTCAAAATTAACCTAAAAGAAACTAGGACTTGATTAGAACCAGGTTAGCAGGTACTGCATGATGTTCCCTTCACATTTTCAGCAATAAGATCCAACAAGTATTAGCATTCCAAAAAGGGTTATCAAATGGTAGAAAATATGGATAGAAGGTGGGTTGGCCAAAAGGCCAGAGGCTAGAGAAAAACAGTGAAATCCTTTCATTAGATTGGACAAGGACAAGTCCAAATACAGACCAATTTTATTGTTTTTTTGTTACTGAATGATAACAAGTTTAACAGTAACACATCCATATGACTGAAGGAGAGAAAATGTCAGAAAAGGCTTCAATATTTCTTTCAAAATGAAATTTTTAAAAGAAAAGGCCCAAAGGACCCCACATTTCAATTTATGATATAACATGGATTTTCAATAAAACCGCTGTGTCAGCTATACTGGATATTGGGTCAAATAACAAAATATAACAACACTTTGTCAACTCCACCAGTCAATCATCCCTTTCAAGTTTCAACAATATCAGGTAATTAAGCAGAATTTAACTTTAAATTCAAGATATGTTTTCAAAAAGGCAGCTCTGGTGGCCATATTGTATTTCAAATTTACACAAAAAAATAACACTTTGTCATGCAGGACCCTTCCAATAAAGTTTCAGTAACACTGGCAAAGTATAACTTGAGTTGAAATCTGATTAATACTCTACAGATTGATGAATATGACAAGAGATGGTGAAACCAGAATACCCAAACCCTGTTGCCTGGGGTATAACAAACTGGAACCATGTCACCATTATTTAATACCATTCAAGTAAACCAAGCCAAGCTATCTGGAAACATTGCCACTATTATAATCATCTGTACTTTATAAGCCAAATTTTCTTAATAACCCTATTCCACGACTTCCATTGATATACAAAATATGAGCCAAACCATCTTGTGCTGTATGACAAGTGTATTTACATTTGACAGCAACCCAGCTCCAATACTTCAGAGTGATGCTGGCTGGGGAATATCTATGGTCACAAAAATCTATATCCAATTTCTAGAACAAATCCAAAATGCTTGTTAATATTTAGCAGCCCAGCATTCTTCAGCACATGTTACAAACATACCATAGTCTACAGAAAAATCTATACCCAATTTGGTAAGATGTCATCCAAAATGAAAAAGGATGGAGATATATGGATAGATAGCATCAAGCATTCCTAATAATAACTTGGCATTCAGCACTCAAAAATATACAGTAATTTTCCAAGCAATACTCAATATTACAGCGCAGGGGATCTTTATATACTCCACTAACTTGATAAAATCTCAAATGTGAAAATTGTCAAGCATGTTTATTTTTGGATTTTTAATTTCACAATTAAAACCTTTTTCAGCTTAAATGTTTTATGTTAAATGTTTTTGTTAATTAATAAGGGTTCAGGTCTGATGGAGGCAATCTTGAGTTACGTCTAGAAGACAG
>JAUMGZ010189257.1:0-13371 GCA_032359645.1 Pododesmus macrochisma
ACAATTTCTTTAATCATATTAATATTTTGCGTTATGCTTAAGTCACAATTAAAGCGTAGACCGAGCGGCGTGTGCGATTTCTAGGCATCGGCCGGCGTGTAGAGGTCGGCGAAAGATCGCGCGATTTGGCGGTCATAGTCACAATTAAAAGTGTCCAGCACGCTGCCATGACGTTAAAATGGAAACGGGGTGGTATTCTTGGCCCGTTTTTCGGCCGATGTCCGGCAGGCACTCGTCCGGTGTCTTGTTTTGGTCCCTGCGATACCTCTGCAAGCCCCAGTTGGTGGTCGGCCTAACGCCGGCCGGGCCCCGGTCGATATCTGACCGATTTCAAGCCGGGCGCCACCAGTCTACTGGACGCCGGGCGGGGCCTGGCAGAGTCTGATCGCCGTCTGGGCGGCGCTTGGTCGATATTTGGCCCAGCGCCTGCCCGATGTGTGCGATGCCCTGCCGGATATCGGCCAGGCATCGGCCAATTTATTGGCGATAAGTTTGCGATGCGAAACGCCGCACTAGGTTTGAAGTCCGAGTTAAAAGTAAATCGATGCCCGCCCGATTCCAAAAATGACACGGCAGCCGCAAGGAGTCCCGTGGGGCCCCGGCCGAAAATGCCTAGAAATCCGCCGCAAACTACTCGCAAGCTAATTGTGACTTGGGTTTAAATGTTGCATACATTCTATAAGGCAGAACATTATTTGTTTTTAATGTAATTGTAAATGCAAATTTCAACGTTTTAGTTCTATCTCAATAAGACGTCTTGCGTGTTTCATGGTGCTCTTGAACCAAGTATTTAACAAATTAAAATGAAACTGTCTCTACAAAACTGTCATTATCCTATTATCCCGACACCGAGCCAACCGTGCAGTTCCTCTCCTACCCAGAAAAGCTAAGCGCCTCACTGGGAGCGAGAAGATAACATGTTTTGAACGTCATAGTTGTGACGCGACCGGGATCGAATCCGAAATGTGTGTGTGTGTGTGTGTGTGTGCGTGCGTGCGTGCGTGCGTGCGTGCGTGCGTGTGTGTGTGTATGCGTGCGTGTGTGTGTGTGTGTGTGCGTGCGTACGTGTGTGCGTGCGTGCGTGCGTGTGTGAATGTAATAGGTTTGCCTTGTTAGCCGGATATACGGTTGTATTATGCTTTGTAAAGTTGATGTTTGTAGATGTTTCCATCAGTCTGTCAATTCAGTAGTCATTCCGGCTTCATTTCTTGAATAGACGTTATAACCAACAATTTACACGATTTGAAACACATCTTTAGGTAACAGTTACATCTGCATTTAAATGTTAAGTTCCTGCATTTAAAGGCCTCAAACTTGTATACGTTCCTGCCTTACCCCGGGTGTTCTAGAGATAACCTTTAAAGGATAATCAACTAATAGTACTGAAAATATTGACCTCAGTGACCACGGAAATCACACAAACAAGTTTATACATTCCGAACCGACCACATGCTGATATGCCACTATTTATAGTGGTCAGTTACCATATACGGAGGTCATTATATATCGCTATCTATTCATGTGGTCACATAAAGAAATTAAAAAAATCTTTGAAGGAAATCCGGATTTTAAATTGTATCGGTTTTATTTCTTTTTTTAGTCTAGCTGTAACTTAAGTATCTGTTCTGCACCGTCACTTGATTATATTATAGTTCAACATGTTTAATTTTGCTTAGCTATTGTACTTTAAACTTTTCATACAATTAATAATCCGGAACGGCTCAGATGAACATGTCACGATTACAGGGTTAATTTCATACTCTCTCTCTCTCTCTCTCTCTCTCTCTCTCTCTCTCCCTCTCTCTCTCTCTCTCTCTCTCTCTTATAACATTATTCAAATAAACTATTGTTATCTAAAGTAGTGTTATAATCAGTAAATTTAATTCTATTTTGTTATATCTTATACTGCTAAATTATGTGTATATTTGCCTTTACATATACACGAAATGAACGAACGACAGACAATCAAGTCGCGGTTACTTCCCTTTCATTACAAAATAATCTTCGTTCAGAATCAGAACTCAAATGTTTAAGATTAAGAATATGTAGTTCTACCTTAAGGTTTTATATTTGAATTCTTTTCAAAATGTTCGTATGTATATTTTTTAATTTTCGTTTTGTTCGTAAAGCACATTATGAAGGTGGACAATTAGAGCACTTAGATATTTATGTTAACATTTCAACGTTAAAAGTTCAGCGTATTTTGGTTGCAGCATTCGATCTCACTTAATAGTTTATTCACAAATATTTCAGCAGTTGAGGATTCTTATGACATTACATTGATAAAGTTTTATTTTAATGTTAAAGTTTTGTCATAAAATGTGTACTTATAATTAAATATTTCTTTCTTTTCAAAAGTCAAAAGGAATGTCAAAATATCCTTAATAAGAACACCGTCATGCCTGTCTTATTACGCTCAAGAGAACACGATCATTGTAACATGTACTAAGAGCGTCGTCTTATTTCTTGAATAAGAATATTAATAAAGGGTTTCTTATTTATTAAGAAATACGGGTTTTTAGTAGAAACGTTAAACAGTTCCGAAACATGATACAGTTACAACAACAAACAATTAGACACGGTTAAACGGAGAAAAGATCAATCAATGCTCTACTCAGAGTCCGTAAATCATATCCCGCTGTTATATTATGAAATTATCTGCTACATGTGAAAAATAGCATAACTATTGACGCTGAAAATTGTATTTTTACAACTCGACCAGTTGTGTTATGCATAATGTTATGACATATTCAGAATTGTTTAAAACATATGTACAGTAACTGTAAAAGTCGTAATGCCAAGTTAATACGTTATGTTTGCGTAAACGTCTATGCAGTATTACCAATAATTCACGAAAAGCCTTCATCAAAAAAGCTAACAAACAAACCATACATACAATACATACAAATGAAATACAAACAAACTCAATTTATCACCTTACAACACAAAACGTCAAAGGAAAAAACCACAACAAAAATCCACATAGTCAGACTCAAGAACAAAGTCAACACAAAAGAGGCAAATTGTCAAAGATTGTAAACACGATACAGAATGAGATGACCTTGAACAGATGTGACAACTGTTGTACTATCAATACTGCCATAACTCTTTAATCAACTTTGTGCGTGAACTACAATATGAACCGTATTGACATCAAACCAAATTTTAGAAAATATAACCGCCGAAATTGCACCACATTAAAGCATTTAAAAGCCAGATAACGTTAACATGGGTCGTTTAAGTGGCCGCAGGTATAAGAGCAAAATGTCGAGTCATGCTACATAAAGAAATCTAAAGGAAATTCACGGTGTACTGAAGCATTTAAACGACATATAAAAATAACAAAAAAGAGATAATTTTAAATTTAAGCTTTTTAATAAGATTAAAATTGATGTTATGTCTTGTTGCAAAGGAGCAATAAAGCTGAATTATCGCTGTTATTAGAGTCCAATTTGACAGTGACATCAGCAGTTTTAAGATAACACAGGTAAATTGTGTTTAATGTTAGAGTCAATGTCTCCAATGCACCTCACTAATGTTACTTGTGAGAAGTGAAAGTTCTTTCATATGATAATCAAGTTTCGCTGGATGGCAATGAACCTACACGGATGAGTGTGCAGTACAATGTTTATCATAAACAAACGGGTAACGCCCCAGTGTGTGCTCGTGTTTCATTTGTCATGAGCTCACGCGCGTCCTTGAAGTCGATAGACAATGTTATGATGAGAGTTAGTGACACTGTGCAGTAAGAAACTGTTGCACCTTTCTGCATAATGATGGAGTTTCTTGAAGATGTCCATAAAATATTATCATCACTGAGTATGGAACATTTAACGAGATTCAATATGCATAAACTCGAATCTTCTTGTCCATTACTGTCCTTCGATATCCGATAACGAGTGTCTGTTATGGTAACTCCAGAGGAATCACAGGAACAAGACAACTCGGAACGAAAGCGACACTGCATTACGAGATTCACCATGTTACCATGAAGGTAATGAAGACCAATTGGTTTGGTCGTGCAACGATGAGTTCATCTGGTACCACGAGCCCTGGTCAATTCGCGCAATGTCTGACATAACCACAAGGGATTATGTTGCAATCTTTGTCCTCAATTAAGTTATAGATTGCAGGGTTAAAGTTCAGCGAGCGAACACCTTCCTCACGAGGTTATGTTTGCATTTGTTGTATTTCAAAGATGAAGTAACAACGGATTTAAACACGTGGGTCACCCCCTCTTTGTTCACGGCAGAACATTCAATAAAAGCAGAAGCTCCGATTTCTTTCGCTAAGATATCTCCCTCCATTTTGGTAACGTGGTCGAACTTGCCCTGCTTCCTTAGATCAGTTTGGGTAGCCACAAGGATGACTGGTTTTCTCTTTGCGATGTTACGTATTTCTGGGGCCCAGTACGATTTGACGCTTTCAAAGGAATCCCTGTCCACAACGCTGTAACATACGATAAAGGCGTCTGTGTCCTTGTAAGCTTTGGATCTCATATTGTCATCTTCATGCTAAAAATAGAAAAATACAGTTCATGAATAAAAATATCTACCATATACTTGTTGAGCAATTTTGATTTACTTAACCGGATCCTGAATAGACGTAATTAAAACCCACGCAAACCGCAAAATGTATACTAATACCCCACCCTGTACAACTATTGGATAAAATTTAATTTCGAATACAAAATATGTATACTTATTACATTACTTAAGTTTTCATTCCAACCGTTACTTATTTGAAATATTTTTTATTTTAACTTTGAAATATTTATTTGCTTATTAAAAAAATATCAAAATGAATAAAAATGAACCAATTTGAAACACAATATGAAAAATCTCATAATGATAATTATTTATAAATAGATCTAATCAAAAATTAAACAATTTAAGATAATTAGAAATATAAATTGATTGACAGCTTACCTCGCCAGCTAGATCATTAAGCTTCAGTGTGTATTTCGCACCATCTACAAAGGTAGTGCCCTTGTATTTGTCCATAACGGTAGCCACATAGTGGTCAGGGAAGCATTGTTCAGCAAACGATTTGGCCAAACATGTTTTCCCAACCATGCCATCGCCGACCAAAGTGCATCGGACTTCGCTTTTGTGAACTGATACAACCATGTTTAAGATTTGAAGTTATAGTAATAAACTTTTAAGGAAGTTTAGATCGTGTGTGTACTTGGATATCCAAATGTAAAGTATACTAAATTTAGATTTAAACTCCGCTTTTATAGCCTGCGTTGATAGGCGTTAGCCAATCAGATTGCTGGGTTTTGTCGTCTGTCCCGAGTGCATTTGATAAGCTTTGTCATGGTCTTACGTTTTGTTTCCGTCTACTACCTGTCAACCCGCTCAAGGCTGTCAGACGGCTTTCAACCTGAAACACGCGGTCTGTACCTTCTATCAGAGAACGCATACACATAGCTGATTAAAGGGCTTGAAATTCAACAATACTATCGGACGGTGTATTCAATGTAAACACAATGAACTATTTGCCCCGTGATTGTCCACGTCAATCATGAGATATGTACTATCGAAATATTTAACACTACCATGTCACAAGTTTTTCATATGATATCAAATACATGGTCATGAGACCGACCTTGAGGGTAGTGGTGATATGTGTGTTTGTGACATTTGATTTTGAAAAATGTTTAAAAGTCTGGTCATAGTACAGTCTTATGTTTCTCCGAATGCTATCTATTTTACGTTATTGTGATAAAATACTAGACCTTCTAGGCTATGTACTTTACTCAGGTGATAAATGTATGGCATACAACTTGACTTCTTTGTATTAACCGTTATCGGAGTAGAAATAAACAAACTTAAGCGATCAACAACTGATTTGATAAATAGCAATGAACTTTTAAGTTGTTAAGTCTATACGAAATCTTTTCTCATGGTGATATAATAAGAACTTTGAAAAGATGTGAAAGATATGATTCAATCTAAGTGTTAATGTTGACATAGCTTACATAACACATGTCGTCGTATAAGAACAAAGAAATGTTTGTTAATTAGCGCTCAAAATCTCAGTGTTATGAACTTGCGACTATCCCTTGGAAAATAAGCATCCCAATACCAATGCGATAAAACAATTCCTAAAGCAAAATCAAAGTGCGACGACCTGGAAAATAAACCAAGCAACTTGATAGATGGTATAATCAAACTGACTAATATCAAATCCTCCTCCTTAGTAACATTGTGCGATCATGGTTTATAATATTTATCATTTGAAACATTACGTAAATATAACTTACTTACAAGGACTTTGGATGATTAGTCTGGTTTGATTTTTATATTTTACCATTTGAAGATGCAATTATTGTTTGCGTTCATGACTTCGATACTGTTGTTATACATCTATTACTGTAGATTCTTACATGAGCAAATACATATGAATTGCAAAATCCTTTTTAATAATAATTTGTAATATTTCATAAATGTTTTTTTAAAATAGATGTTCATTTATCATGTCTTGGTGATCTATTTTTAACTATTATGATCAATTGAAAAATATTGTAACTTTCAATAAGTATTTCCTGTTTGATTGCAATCGTGTGGAGAAAGCGTGCTATGACATGTATCCTGTTTTATTGACACTCTACATTACAGTTATAATCATTTCACATCCGTGTTCATTTTGTTTTTAATGTTTACGGTTGAACAGTTCCAATTACCAGAAGTTACGCTTACTCGGACTTAATAGTTACAGTGCACCGCGATGCCATAACAAAAATGCGTAATTTAACGGAACTAGAATTAAAAATGTTCCAATAAACTAGATTTTGGAATCTTTATTGCAAATCTCTATGCAATCACGATCGCACAGAGGGATATGAAATATCCGTTTCTGGACATAGCCCCAACGTCATAGTATTGTTCAGGAGGAAATGCTCAATCTTTCCACGTACCTAGGTTAATTTTTGCACCTTTCAGCAGTAATTTGTATCGTTTTACGGTTTGTTTTAAAGATAGTGTGCTTTTTGTCATATGTATATGTTTTACGTTTGATTTTGGTTTGTCCACGTGCAAGGACTTATACGTGTGAAAAATGACTTGGTTCTTGTCTTTCGCTCTCTCTTTTTTACAGTTCATTGACGCAAATCATCCAATACAAAATTGCAAACTTGAACGGACCATCAATAGATATAGACGCAAAAAGAAACTCTATATGTGATAAAACCTCGTTACTACTACGTTTATAATACATTTAAAGTAATTTCCACATTCGTAAAATAAATACGATCTATTTAATTTCTTTATGATTACTTTTAATTGTAACGGTTTATGAACTTGTCTTCCAATATGCTATATTTTGACAGTGTATCAAGTCCCTCTCCTATACAATATGTGTGGTGTCTTACAAACAATGTATACATGAACATATCTCCACATTGCACCAATTTTATGGCATTAAATCTCAGTTATTTTCTTACGCAAAATCCAACAGCTTAATGCAATTAAACTTTGAACAAAATATCTAAAAATCAAACTTCTTTAAAGACGTCTTGATGCAGACCAGGAACAACTGCAGTTCTGCTTACCTGGTACAAATGCATGCATTGACTCACGTCTGACCTGATTGCTGTAAACAACGAACGTCTTCCTTTATCAATGCTCATGTCATGACAGGCGTAGGTAGACAGGAGCCAGTCGTAATTACAATACCTATTAACATATAAAATAAAAATACAAAACATTATGTAACACAGCGATGGCACAATGCAGTAACGACGGAACTGCAATTTATTGTGACAGTGATTTGCTTTTTAATTGACGTTTTCCCGATTTTTATGTCTAACTGCAAAAGTTCAACCGTTTTAAAATTGTAGAAAAAATATTTAGGGCACGAGATAGATGCACGATTCATTTTACTTTTAAATTAATTGCAATGTGATACATGCATTGTGGCGAACGATCGTACGTGACATTTTTTCTCCTGTATACATCACAATTCTTGTTAAATTCCTTCATTGTGTTAATTGATTAGAGTAATCAGGAAGAGTGTGACATAATTCAGTTTTTTTATTTATGCGTTTTTAAATTTAAACAATCAAAATGTCAAAATGAAGTAATTTATGTGGAGATGGAGCGAACAAAAAACCCCTAATTTAAATATTGGTGATCTTTCAGTTACATACATACTGCAAAATATATTTGTCTATCAACACATACTTTATGTAAATATTGACAGAAAACATAAATCACCGATAATAATGATGTAAAGGAATTACCAGAGATTACGTTTTTATTTATTGTTGTGCTTTGACTATAGGGTTTTTATATTTGCATGTTTAATTAGCTCAGTCAGTCGGTCATTTCATTATAGTAAATTATAATACAATGTTAAACGTCATCTCTGCTCCGACTAGAGGCATATTTGTTTCCACTTCCTTTTTTGACCATACGTACATCTGAATCTGACAGTTTTACATTATCGTAAGGGTGGAGTAGTGTTTGATGGGTTTTTTTTCACACCAAACTGTTTGTCTCGAGTTTCCTGGTCATACTTAATCTAAGTGTATTCCATTCTTGTCTTTGTCTATGATTGCTTATGTGCGAGTGTAAGACTCAACATCTCAAAAATGGTCTGGTCTACATATATGATTTTCATGCAGCTCTCTGCTATACTATATTCTGTTCAGACAAACTGCTTTAATATCGAAATTGTTTAACTGCATGATAGATTGATACTTCTTTTCATAAGATCAAATATAGCGATGTAAAAATACATAAATTAGTCTTATCTTGGGAGTATTCAGACATCAGTAAACAACAGCGGGATATTTGATCATAACCGAATGTAAAAAACGCTTAAAACATTTCATCTGTAAGATTTTATTTGTATTTTCACACACATGTCAAAACAGCTCCGCTGTGTCTTTGTAGTAGACTTGAAGTTTGAGATACGTGCTTTCCATTGTCAACTTTTGTATTGAAATTTTAACAATAGATGAACTTGTTAAAATACGAAAATGGTCATTTATAGTGTATTCAAATGGTGTGGGAGGTGTTCTGGGTACAGTTTCAAGCTGAGATAACTATATACTGTTACCCTTCTGCTTTGTGGGGAATATGCCGCTCTATGACGATACATTGTCATTTTATTGGAAATGTTTTACAATGAAAATTTTCTCTGTTCCCATGACAACCACGAATACATATTCTCAATGCTATTACTTATTAGTGAAAAGCCTTTGCATCTAATGCTACCGTATGAGCAGGTTGCCTTAAACAATTTTGTCAAGACAATTCCAATGGCTCCATACACGTACCTGGTAATGACTTTTATCATAAAAGGCCTTGAATCTTTGAGAAGGTTATATTCCACAACAATTATATTTTCGTCTCTTATAGATATTATTTTACATGCTTGCCTCTTTTAGTTCGCAAGTTTGCAAGTTTGCATACTTACTATCCGATTCATGCAATGTTTGCGATTTCCAAACTTCTCTGTGGTAAACTGGCATAAGTGATAATTGACGGGTACTTCGAAGCCAGATCTGGAGTTCGGGACGGTGTTGCTCGCACGGAGTATTTTCTCTTTCATCTTATAAATATCATATTTATTAGAGACACGTTTCTGATTGCATTTTTGTGTTTTTTATACTTTCCATGTAAGATACTTGTTTTCCTTGTAAACCGAATCTCTGTTCACAGACTTATGTTTTATGTATTATGTCGTTACTATTTGTCATTTTTAAAGCATTGCTTATGTCTACATTGCAGGCACCACATAACCTTACAGTGTTGGGTCCGTTGATCGTATTAAAAGTTTACTGAGTATACTTGTACATAGCTACGAATTGGTCTACTGTTAAGCAGCTTATATAGAAATGGACAGTCATCTTGAACATGCAGGTGGACATTTATGGATAAAGTATTTAAACAGATTGTGCCATTGTATTGCAAATAGGATTATGCAAGGACGGACTTAACTGTCAAAACGTATTTAAAATTTCCAAAAAGATTGAAACCCACGTTATATTAACAATGAAAAATGTAAATGCTGAACTGGCAATGTACTAACTGATCCAACAATACAATTACACAGAAATATAACTACACCTTTCGTTTTGTCATTTACTTTATGTACTATCAAAACAAAAATGAAAGGTGACACAACAACTTTTTTTGTTTCGCCAGTTTAATTCAACAAATTAGGTTTTTTATTTTCAAATAATTTATTTCTTGTTTCTCGGACATGTGATCCCAGTACACAATATAAAAAAAATTCAAAGAATATTTCACTCCCATTTTTCATAATATAATTTCGAAAGGAAAACATAAGGTTACATAACCTTTTTTTAATAATGTCGACAAGATGCAACGCATGAAGACATTCATTAATTTAAAGAAATAAATACGAAAAACGATATTCAAAAGCTGTAAGAACATGGACATGGACATATAAATTAAAAACATGGGACGCACACAGAAAAAAGAACACAACAAAAATTAATAACTAAAAAGAAAAATGCATACTTCTATTTAAAAACAAAAAGCGAAACCAGGTGCAAGCGATTGAGTACGCGTTTCTTGCTATACAATTGACACTCGACGCGATTATAACCCGATATCAACCAGTAAGATGATTTATCAATACAAAAATGCAATCTGAATCATGCCTCCGATAAATATGATATTTATAAGAGGAAGGAGCAAAAACTCTGTGTGATACAACATGTCCCGAACCCAGGATATTCCTCGAAGCTGCTGTAAATGTCTCTCGTTCTGTTGATTCTATTCATACTGTTTTTTCCTTACTCTGTTTTATTCAAATACAAATTTCATTCAAATGAAGATTTTATCAAATTGTATAAACGACAAAAGATTTTCAATTATCAAATCAATCAATCAATCATATTATATTTTTTGATATAGATTACGATACTGTTCGGCGTAACCATTGATAACTAGTTTTGAACCGATATTTATACAAAAATAAATCTGAATCATGCCTCCAATAAATATAATATTTGTGAGACAAAAGAGACAATACTTCTCGTAAGACACCTTCCTAATTCCAGATCTAGTATCAAAGCAGACTTCATGATTGGACGCGTTAGAGAAAACGAATTTAGAATTGACAAGACCTCGGTAAATCAAAGCTACAAAGCCAAAGAAGGGGAAGGTACACACCAAGGTGGTTATGATGGATATGATATTGTCAGGATAGCATCATGTTTCTTTGATTGACTTCTTTAAACAAAGCAACATCAAGTGTTCAATAATGTGTCATCGTTTGTTTTTTCTGTAAAAGGGTTGTAGTACATGATTTCGATTCCTACATGTACGTCGTTCCGTCGTGTTGGCTGGGCTCACATATTTTGTGTTGTGGTTTGTATGTGCTATGATTATAGATATATCTATTGGTGGCCAGTTTGAGTTTGCAATTTTGAATTATTAGTATAATGTGATGTTTGATATTGTTTCCTGGTTCGTCAGCCTCTCTGATGCAGATATCATCATGGTTTAACTGCGGAGCTAAACGCTTATTGGCTGCACATATGCATAAAGTCTGACTAAGCATATTTTCTTTAACTGATTTCATTTTTATGATGTCCTGGTCCTCTTGTTATAGTAGATGGGTCTCTTATTTAAATTGTAATACCTTGGTATTGTAAGCTTATGACATGCTCATGGCACTTTTGATCGGTTTGTTTGTGAAATACATTAATTTAGCAATTAATATTTCAATATACATATCTCTGTTAAGTACTGACCTATCAGAATGCAATATTAATATTTGTTCGTCATCACTATTTCTTTTTACTTTTATACATTGTGCAGATGCATATAAAACGAGTTTCTTCCTTAGTACAATATTAAGTACCTCCATTAATACGTGATGTTTCATTGTGTAAGGGTTTATAAAATTACCATTATCTTTAATAAGATATGTTAATATTGCATAAACAACAGAATATTTAGGTCAGAATATGTAACAAAATGCCTTTAAAGTTTGATAAGACATCCTATTATGGTGAAAACTCAATATCTAAAAATGAAAATTCTAGCCCCGAATTTCTTACATTCACTTTAACGTTGTACATTGTAGTAACGGTCATCTCGTTGTGGGTACAGTGTAGTAACGGTCATTTCGTGTAAACGTCATAGTTTTGCTCGTATGTTCATGTTTCCTCTTTAAGTCTTAAAGGCTTTAGATAAAATGCAATATCAGCATACGTGGGTTTCCTTCACAACTCTGGAAATTACTAAATCCATCTAAGAAAATATCATTTGTCGTAGGCTTGTAATCTCCGTGTACACGGACGTTCGTAATCTCACTTCATTGTATACATGATAAGTTTTTAACACGTTATCCTCAAATGACCCAATGTATATTAGCAAGGGCTGACCATTTACTACACTTAATCCTCTTATTATATGGGTTTTCACATAGATTACACATACAAACCTTCAAACCTTTGCTGTATCCCCTTAAATTTATAATGAAAGGATATGACTCATAACGGAAAGATTATCTGATTTTAAACATATTACGTTAATAAAATCAGTCAATGAAATGTTCCCAGTTCTATATCAATGATTAATACATCAAATGGTAAGCATTATGTGTAGAGAAACTTTCCAGATAGTCATGGTCACTCCCCGAAAAACCGTCAGCAACGGTAAAACAGATAAAATGTGTATAGTTAATTGGGAGTGATTGCCTACATTCTCCGTGTCATGTCAACTTAAAGTTTTGTGATTATTTGCAGAAGTCTTTGATTTTGACAAACTTATTATTTTTAGGGTAACCATACACCAGAATGGCACGGAAGCTTCACGGCGGGTGACACATGTGTAGCAGGAAAGGCTAAGCATATCGCGAACACCTGGTTTCGCTTCTAGTTTTTTAATGAAAGTTCGTGATGTTTTCATTTTGAGTTAATAAATGTATATGTGGTTAATTTTTGTGTATGCGTCAAACGTTTTCTTATTATTTGCCCAATGTCCATGGACTAACGGCTTTAGAATATCGTCTTGGTTTTTCGATTTACTACTCTTTTAGCTTATTTACTTTACATTTTAATGGTACAGCTTAGCTGATTTTTTGAATGATATGACTTTCCTCAATACATAATACATGAAACTCACAAGCAATTATTATATCACAAATTCACGGCTAATTTTCTGCACATAGTATTACATTTTTGTTGAAACTGAGATAAAACATACATTAAGTCTGATAACGCATTTGATCTATATTTCAACATTAAGTTTATTGTTTTTTTTGTATTAAATGCTTATTGTCCGATGAACAGCTTGGGTCATTCACGGACGTGCCAGTTTTACTGGTGGAGGAAACCGGAGTACCCGGAGTAAACCACCAACCTACGGCAAGTCACTGGCA
>JAUMGZ010189268.1:0-13369 GCA_032359645.1 Pododesmus macrochisma
TTTTTATATATTCAAATTCTAAATTGTAACCAATTTCTCAATAATTAAAGAATTATTAATAAAATCCCAGAGATGATCCCACAAATTTAAAATGAAAAGAATCACATTTATTTTAACGTTTACTTAGTGTCTCCCAGCAGCTTTGCTGCAATTTCTTGTTTGTAACTCCTCTGGCATTTTCCTTACTAATACATTGGAATTTGTTTGCCCATTGACCCCTATACTTCTGATGGTATTCTTAAAATATACACCTTATATACTCATCTGCCCAAATATTAAAATTTTTGTAAAACTCTTTCCCTATTATTTTTAGCCCCTAAAAATCTATTTTTTCCATATATTACTTATGAAAAATCTAGAGGTGTTCTTTTCCTGCCAAAATTTAAAACGCTTGTATCTCAAAAATGAGATCATTGACCTATCCTTATTTTTGCATAAATGAAAAGCATTTATGTCTTTTGACTTATATAATGAAAATGGTCCAATCTGTAAGACTTTCATCTCCAGAAGTGGTCATCCTTAAAGCAATATATTGCTGTCATGTTTATGTCATAAAAAGATATGTTTGAAGATTTCTGTTGCTTCTTTCTTGACTGTCTTGTCTTCAGTCCTCAATATGGGTTTTTGTATAGGATCCTGAAATAGACAATAACAGTTAAATCAGCAAAATGTTGGAATTTAAAAAAAAATTGCACATATAAAAAGATATATTATCGTTGAGTATAAAATCAATGTAAAACCAGCTGTGACAGACATTTTAATAATTCATAAATTACTATAATACAAATTGATAATTTACGTGTATTCAATACCTGAAACTCAGTTAATTCAATATCAGTTGTAGAGCTGACTTCATGGTACACATCATAGCTGCCAGTTAAACAGTTACCCATGGATAATTACTCCCTGATTACAAGGTTGTCATTGTGTCAAATATAAGGCTAGATCTCAACAACTAGACAACAAACACATTTCAAAGTGTATATACACAACACATTGCTTTAATCAAAACCTTTTTTTCTATCATCTAGTTTGTATTAACTGGACAATAAACAGATATAATCTATTGGTGGGGGTTCTATAAGGTTTCACATGAGAATATGCATTATACATATACACAAAGATCACTGTATGAGACATCAAGTGTCCGAGGTTTGTAACAAACCCAAAATGAGCCTTGTAAACAGGAAACAGTCAGGAAGTCACAGGAAAAAGGAAATATGTGGATGTTTAACCCTACTATAGACGTGTATTATACTAGTACAGCTTAATGATAGGACAAACCTATAACAGACATTCATCATACAGTATAATTCTATGTGCAGTAAGACATGGCTTTTCTCCAGGCACTGAGGTTTCATCCAATTCAATCATGCTGCAATCCGAGCAAATGAGAGAGGTTTCGACAAGTTTTAATAACTTATATTTCAATTGATGTAAGGTGAATAAAATTTAAAAGTTTTCAGAGGAGCTCATCTTCATCAAAATTGCATACAAAATGATAGCTGTATAAATAGAAATGTAAAATATAGAGTTCTCTGCCATTCAATCAGGGACACACATGCCCAGATGTTATTACCTATAGTTACACTATCACTGTACCTGCTATATAAAGGTTGCTTGATCAAATATAGTTTATTTTCCACTAAATACCTTCACTGGTGTGATATTTGGAACTTCAAACTCTGTGGGAAATTTTAATTATAAGTAGTACAGTAGTTTGATGTCATGGCATCATTGCTATAGAAGCTGGCTCCCCCCTTTGTCAACAGCATAGTTACTTCATGTCTCGTTTAACATTATACAATGCTGAAGGCTTTGTTTTTGACGTAACTTTCGTTTAACATTATACAATGCTGAAGGCTTTGTTTTTGATGTAACTTTTGTTTAACATTTTACAATGCTGAAGGCTTTGTTTTGATGTAACTTTCGTTTAACATTATACAATGCTGAAGGCTTTGTTTTTGACGTAACTTTCGTGTAACATTATACAATGCTGAAGGCTTTGTTTTTGACGTAACTTTCGTTTAACATTATACAATGCTGAAGGCTTTATTTTTGACGTAACGTTTAACATTATACAATGCTGAAGGCTTTATTTTTGACGTAACGTTTAACATTATACAATGCTGAAGGCTTTGTTTTTGACGTAACTTTCGTTTAACATTACACAATGCTGAAGGCTTTGTTTTTGACGTAACTAAACGTTGAATGCATGTTTTCTAAAACTTTTAGCTAATGTTTAAAAGGATAATAACCATAGATATGAGAAATGAATGTCAATTCATACTTTTTATTGGAGTAATGAATTGGGTCACACTCTTATTTTACATACTTTGAACATGACCCAGGGTATTTTCACTCCATTAAAATGTCAGGAAAGACATTAATTCCTATAATTTTAACTGTTTAAATAAGTCTTATATCGGTATCTCACTTCTGCCTCCATAAACTGACCAACATATTTGTGCTCACCTTTGACCATTCTAACATAGTTGCTACAGAGACTTTCTTGCCAAAAAGTCCTTTCTTGTGTCTGTTCATATTCTGCTGGGCATAGTTCTCTATATCACTGTCTGAAGGTAACTTTTGTTTAGATGACAAAGGACTCTGGGTTCTAGGTGGTGCTGTTCCTGCTCTCATCTGAAACATCAACATATATCTACCATGTATTCTCAGCATTGAATCACTAAGTACTAGAACAAGAGACCAAGATTAGTTGTACATGTATCACCAATAGTTATTACAAGAAATCAAGAATCAGTTTTAACACCAATAGTCATTACAAGAAATCAAGAATCAGTTTTAACACCAATAGTTATTACAAGAGACCAAGAATCAGTTTTAACACCAATAGTTATTACAAGAGACCAAGAACTGTTGTATCACTTATTAATATTACAAGAAAACTTAAATAGGTATGAATTTCAACCAACACTCAGATTAGCAGAAATATTCTGTATAAAATCTGGTTAATGCCGCAACAAATTCATGCAACTATAATATGAAGTTGCAGGCATCAACTATTTGACAAGAGACCCTCATAAGATTCTGATGCTAATCTCGAACTAAATTACAACAACATTTTGGCAAACGCTTGCAATTCTGGACACTCAAACAATATTTTCAAACAATAGTATTATCTGGTGAGGATAAGAGCACAATGAAATAAAAACACACCTGTCTATTCAGTGATCCTATGCTGGGACTAAGGGTCACATTGGAGTCCGACTGATGAGGAACCACCATGGAGGCAGGTCTCTGCTGCTGTACCATGTCAGGGGGGTTAAGAGTGTTGTAGTTTTTCTCGATGATGGGACTTCCTTGAGCTGAGTCTCCCTTCTCTGGTTTCTTGCGTTTTAATGAGGCATGATGAGCTTCGTGATCTTGTTGTAATCTGTCGTGGATAGGTCCCGGAGATGATGAGAACACGTTACTATTCACATCTTCATCATAACTCTCATTCAGCTCCACTGAAGTAAACAATAATTCTACATGTGGGCATTTATTGACTGAAATATTTATATACAAGTTCAATTACAAACTCTACAAAGACAATAACTTTACTACGTTTGTCAACCTATAATTTCTACAAGCTGGATACTTTAATACTTGAAAGCTAAAAGTGGACGATGCAAATAAGGCATCAAATTATGTATAAGTTTCTAAGCATGTAATTAAAAGATTAAATTGTAAATTAAATGATTTAATGATGACAAACTTAACATTTTTAGTATGTTCCATCTTGTCTTAAGTTCACGTAAGGGTATTTATAATAGATCTAATGTCTTGCATCTAATGACATGTTCAAAATTGAGATGTAATGTTGTGATTAAGACATACCTCCACCCTGGAAGTTATTCAGCATAGGCATGTTATTGCCACGCATCATCTGATGTGTATACTCCATATTTGATACTGGTACAGACTCATGGTAGTGCATGTTGTCGGGGAAGTCCATCACATTTTGTCGATCCTTCAGCACTTCACGTTCATGAATTGGTTCTTGATAGTTTATTTGGTAATTTTGAACATTTTCGGTGGGAAAATGACCATAATCAACATGACGATCTGAAATATCCGATGCTCTTGAAGAATTCTGAGACAAACGACATCCTGAATGATCCCTAACATGAATATCCTGATCGAAGCTTCGAGTTGAACCACGAGATGATAAATTGTCTGCATTGAATGACATAGAATTGTCCAGGGGATGTTGTTGATGTAAGCGTAAAGATCCTTGTGACGAATGCAGGTCAGACATGTTTCTAAGGGAACCCTGGGAAGACTGTGAATCGGATAAGTCACATTTATTACGTGAGGTTTGCGAGGCCTGACTATCATTGCGTTCATGTTTTATTGCTCGTGTGGATGAATGTGAGGCTTCACTGTCCGATCGTTCGTGTGGGAAATAGTAATTGTCCACATAATCACCGGGTGCTATTTGTATCCCTGTTGAACTGTAGGGCACAGCATCACCAGCGTGTCCGTCATAGTTCACAGGTTGTTGTTCTACATTAAGTCTTTTGTACATTAAACTTTTTGTGCCATTTCTTTTTGGAACTCCTACATATGCAGGATTGGTACGGGGAAAAGATCTTTGTTTTGGTTTGATAGGACTGGGACTAACATTGCCCTGTTGGCTACTAGCAATGTCCTGACTGAATGCTATACACTCTTGATCATGAGAAGAAGATAAAGGACTATAAAGTCTATCATGTAAGTCCTGTGAAGATGATTCTGTGTTTAAGAATCCAAGGGGAGGTGTAAAAGAGTCTTGTCTACTTGAGGAACCATACGAGTCAGAGCGGCTACCACTGCCATATTCTTTATCAGATTTTGAGCTACTGTCCCGATCAGATTTAGAACCATAATCACGATCAGATTTAAATCCATAATCGTGGTCTGGCCTAACGCTTACAGCATAGCCATGTTCTGACTGCGTGCCATAGTCTCGCTCTGCACGCATAGAGAAGTCTCGCTCAGTGAAGCTTCCTTGTCGAGGAGATCTATGGTTAGGATGACTTTGGGCCAGATAGGAATCATCTCTTGATCGTGGATTTTCAACATGCCGATAACTACTGGATCTACTTGGTGGAGCACTATGCTCCATAGCACTTCTCTGCATTGACTGAGCTCGGTGTAACCGTGGCGAGTCCATACTACGTGGAGACATTTCTGTAGAGGAATCGCGTCTAAGTATGGCTCCTGAGATAGGCGGGCTGGAGGAGGAGTAGCCTGCTTGTGTTGACTGTGAAGATTGACTACCCCGTCTGCGTACATGGTCACCATTAATTGATCTCTCCTTGACACTGTCGTGATGACTGGAACTACTCTGAGAGGAGTTGGAGTCCTGACGGTGAAACCTTTGCTGTAAAAGTACACAATAACATTAACTTATCATTCACAATATCACATATGTAAATAACATCAATCATGAAATTCTTTTAAAAGGTAAAATGGAGAACACATTTGATTTTTGACATGTCCAAAATGTTAAAAGTTTACAGATGGACAATGGACAGAGGATTGATAGTGAGAGATTCAATAGCTCACAATCACATGCCAAAGGTTTCTACATATGCAAGAATTACGCTTTACTTATAGGTAATGAGCTGATGTTTTGAAAATTTTGTCTAATTTTCCCCTTTTTGATCATGCGATTTGAGCCCATCAATTCAACAAATCTGAATTGGATGCTTCCCATTAAGTTAAGTTGACATTGGTTTTCAAGTTGTTTTCAAGAAGTAACAAATATGGTGAGCTAAAAATTAACATATTCGATACATTGTTATAGTGTTAAACTTTCACATCATTTGTAAACCCCCAGAAAATACTTGTATGGAAAAATCCACCTTCAACCTTCAGTCTGATTTCTGTCTGAGTCTACATGGACTCAAAGTGTACAAAAATTTGTAAATATAGAATTCTTTCATCAGTGACAAATATCCTTGTGACTTTTTTCTTGAACTGAATTTAATCTTGTAAAACAAATTTCACTCACAAACAGTTTTTAAATATTTATGAATATATGTGACATGAAGGTAAAATGAAACATGATCTTTCTTCCTTGTGATGATACAGTAAATGACATTGAAGTGACCTTGTCATGTAGGACAGTATGTTTACTTCTCTGTTAGACAGAACATTTAAATGTTTAACATATCAAGTAAACATTAAATAAAATTAATCAAAGTGTACATTTCTGATCTTGTTCCTTAATAAATGTCCATACAATGGGTATTACAAATGTATATTGCTTGAGTAAGCTGTAATATGGTTTATGTACTGTGTCCAGTATATCACTAACATTGGTGTAAGGTGTTTTTACTGTGTTTATATTCTACAACATATGTGCAATCATACAGATATATATTTTTCTGGATACAACAGGGCCCTGACCTCTAGGTAGCAGATTTTATCCTGTTGGAATTCCTGTTTTCTGCGAGATGTACCTTGTATATACTGACAACATAAACAGTGTGGCTAACAGTATGTCACAGAGTATATGTATAGACATGAAGGCAGGATTCCTATTTATCTAATACATCAAAAACATCATTACAAAATCAGGTCTACCATTGAGCGATGATTTATGTCAAATTATTCTATCTGTTCTGTCTGATGACTAAGCCAAAATAGATTTTGTTACTTTACAGAAATAATTTTCTTTCAGCCTTTCAAACAATGTAATAAAAGCGTTGCTTTTGATTTTTGTAAATCACCCGACTATTGAGAATGAGGTCAATAGCATTACTAATGCGGTAACCATTCTTGTTTAAACAGTTATCTTTAATTCATCTGTATTAGGCTTTTGAGAGATTGATGAAATGAATATGTGAGATTATTTGAATTGTTTCCCACCTCTGTTTTATACATATCCCTCTGTCCATGATATACATTTTACATTCCAATATCATTGGCTACAGGGGTTACTATTCCAATACATACATGCAGCTGTTAGGTTTGTAGGTTTGGGGTTCAAGTCACTAAAACATGATTAAGTCAGCGTTATTGTTTATATTCTACTGTACATATCCTTTTTTGAATGTGACAGTGACCCTGACCTTCCACATAGAAACCCCAATTGATTGATCCTACATAATAAGCTGAGCACTAGCTGGCAGACTTACAGACTAATATGTAACATTACTGCACTATATAATATTGATGTCATGTTATAACAGTACCAGTAACCTAGCTAGAGACAGTGATGCTGGACACATGTAATCTATTATCTTATAGCTGACCCCCAGGTCAAAAAGCTTCAATACACTAGGGTAATGTATAATTAATTCCTATATGTATTATATGTGGGTGTGTAAAATGTGTAATAAGCATACAATGTCATAATACACAGGTCAGCAAGAGAATGTATCAATAATGATTTAATACATGCAACACCAGTGGGTACTACACAAGAGATTGACTGTGACTTACTTGGTGTAACATATTACAGAAACTAATTCTCTAGTCTTACTGAGAGCCTATCAAGTTGGTACTAGCAAATATGATTTTTTGTTTTTTTTGTTTAATGTATTTGGGGTGGGGGTGGGGGGTCTGACCAAGGAACCCCTAGAGTTGTTACACCTATGGCACTAAGTTGTCCCCCCTGCCCTTGCACTTCTCGATTTCCTCCCCTGTTTAATGTCTGTTTTAACACATTCATAGGTCATATCAAGAAGGTGTGTGTAAATTGATGCTGACTTTATACTAATGTCTCATTAAAATATCATGCCAGAGACAAATTGACCAGTAATACTCTACACACTCACATTATCCTGATTCTTTCTCCTACCTAGAATGCTAAGCATTTAGAAGAGAGCTAGCAGATTACCAATTTCAATTTCTTAAGTGTGACATGGCCTAGGATAAAACCCCTGACCTTAACTGTATACAAAGTCAATAATGGACACATTCACAAATCATCACTGAACAATCAGAATCCAAGACTGATATATATTTTGCATATACAGTAAATTAATCACTCCTTTTTACAAAATCTAAAGCACATATAGACCCACTAACCAGCAGGAATAGTTAAAGTATTGTTCAGTATTAATGTAACATATATCAGGATTGAGATTGAATTAGATTTTAACTTTGAACACTAGATGAAGTCAGAAGACTTTGTGTAATCCTTATCTGATTCAGATCAAGGTAGCATTCCTACAGTCTACTATGTATAAACCACATGTGGCTCTCTGTGTAATTAATTCATTAACTGACACCACATACCATTATATTACAAGTCTAATACTGTACCAACTAATACATGTTTCTGAACTCCAGCATTCTATCACAATTCCACGTGTAAGTTGGACTGTATGTGAATGTGTCTATTACAGAATACAGAGACTTCTATAACAACCATAGCTATCTAATGAATCTGAGAAGAATCAAGTATTGATTTTAGTATCTGGTATTGGCCACGAGTATACATCCGAGATCTCAGACAATCTTTACAAATACATAACCCAATTTAAGGTACACAATATAAGAAATCTATAAGAATGTTTTACACTAATACAATATTATTTCAGCACACCCGAACAATTTAATTAACGATGTTGTTGACTCACATTTTTAAATTTGTGTTCTTACTCACCTTTCTCGATACACTTGGACTTGTCTTGGAGGTACCATGTGATGACTTGAGTGATCCTGTCCTCACGTGCTTGTGGTGTTCCCTCCTCTTTTGACAAAAAACAAAGAAGATATACATGATTGGCAGTGTGGCAACAACTATGAGGACAAGAAAGACAGCAGCATAGTTAGCTAGTGTGCCACCATTTCCCATCACAGTCAGTAGTAATGCCGCAATGTCAGGCATCTAGACACCATACATTCCAATAGCTATCTAACGATTTCTCTAACATCCATATATACACGAAAAAAAATCATGGAAAACTTCCCAAGATTATTTTAACAAAACGTTCATCAGGAAAACTGTTTTAAATACATAGCTACATACACACATGATGGATCTACATAGTGGTAGCCATCACACACTACAAGGTGTGTTTGAAGACAGCTTCTGTTTTATCATCAATAGTATTGCTGTGTGTAGGTTAATGATACAACTGCTGACATCATTACACTATGACACTGTCACAATCCCTCATTAATACTAGGAGTATCACTACAACACACAAGTCTTCAATGTCACAGCTACACCAACAATCATTTCCTCACCATTAGCAGGTAGTAAAACACTAATACACAGTTTGCAGACTATACAACACATATATCATCCTTTGAGAGTTATCCACCCATCAACATAATCCTGGATACACTGAAATTCTAGTGCAACAATCCACCCAGAGATATAAAATAATATAGCAACAGTCTGACATGGAGGTTCCTTGAGAACACCTGTGCATTAATGAGCTACAACACCTGGATAAAAAGCAGGTTGATTCTATCACAGGGCTCCAGTAGAACTTCGTCTATAAACTAACATCTCTATAACTGTAAAATAGCGCTTTAACATTTCCATAATAAATGTTTAGAGTGCACATGGTTTGTCTTAAACTCCACAAAGTTTCAAATTACAGCATTTACTCTGCATATAATCTTATCCTGACACTTTCATTTTGCACATTTTTGTGCAGATAAACACATTTCATTTCAATGCCACAATGCCTGAGGTTTTAGTGTCCCACTGTGATTGAGTACATCACCTATATTGTAGACTGTATCTTGTGATCAGCATCTTGTATAGATAAGCCAGGTGATAAGCCAATACTGTGCTATCAGTACACACCCAGTATTATACCACATCAGTACACAGTTCATTAGTAATATTCACAAACCACAGCCACTGACATCACAAACAATATATTGACAAAATATACACCCCTCACTGTGCATGTACACTATATGCACAAATGTAGGATATGCCCAGGATTTACTGCTGTATATTATAACCTGCTGAGTACATGATAGTAGCATACCTCAACTACTATAATCAAATGCTGAATTCACAATGATTCTGAAATACATATGCCCATAGATAATAGGCTTTGTGTTAAGTTTATATTCGTCAGGAGAGTTTGTCATAAGAATCATTTTCTGGTTATTTTAACATATAATCACTCAAATTACTGGCATCATTAACTGTATCTAGAGAGATGTAATAGTCATTTGCCATCGCATTATAACACAGTTGTTGATGCATGCATATAGTTTGCATTACAGCCGTAAAAGGTTAACTGTGTGTTGTTGTATATACTAGCTTCTGTAACCCTGCCTCATATGAGTCCTCACAATATACTTCTGTGTGGGGTAGGGAAGTCATATGATGATCACGACTCAGTCACAATCCTCACTGTACCAATGTGTAAGGTAGTCATAAGATAGTCACAACTCAGTCACAATCCTCACTGTACCAATGTGTAAGGTAGTCATATGATAGTCACAATTCAGTCATGAATATCACTGTATCACTGTGTTAGGAAGTCATATGATAGTCACAACTCAGTCACGATCATCACTGTACCACTGTGTGAGGTAGTCATATGATAGTCACAACTCAGTCACGATCATCACTGTACCACTGTGTGAGGTAGTCATATGATAGTCACAATTCAGTTACAATCATCACTGTACCACTGTGTTAGGTAGTCATATGATAGTCACAATTCAGTAACAATCATCACTGTACCACTGTGTTAGGTAGTCATATGATAGTCACAACTCAGTCACGCTCATCACTGTACCACTGTGTGAGGTAGTCATATGATAGTCACAATTCAGTAACAATCATCACTGTACCACTGTGTGAGGTAGTCATATGATAGTCACAACTCAGTCATGATCATCACTGTACCACTGTGTAAGGTAGTCATATAATAGTCACAATTCAGTTACAAACATCACTGTACCACTGTGTAAGGTAGTCATATGATAGTCACAATTCAGTCACGATCATCACTGTACCACTGTGTGAGGTAGTCATATGATAGTCACAACTCAGTCATTATCATGACTGTACCACTGTGTGAGGTAGTCATATAATAGTCACAACTCAGTCACAATCATCACTGTACCACTGTGTGAGGAAGTCATATGATAGTCACAATTCGGTAACGATCATTACTGTACCACTGTGTGAGGTAGTCATATGATAGTCACAACTGAGTCACAATCCTCACTGTACCAATGTCTGAGGTAGTCATATGATAGTCACAACACAGTTAAAATCATCACTGTACCACTGTGTAAGGTAGTCATCAGATAGTCACAACTCAGTCACGATCATCACCGTACCACTGTGTGAGGTAGTCATAAGATAGTCACAATTCAGTTACAATCATCACTGTACCACTGTGTGAGGAAGTCATATGACAGACACAATTCAGTAACGATCTTCAATATACCACTGTGTGAGGTAGTCATATGATAGTCACAATTCAGTAACAATCATTACTTTACCACTGTGTGAGGTAGTCATATGATAGTCACAATTCAGTAACGATCATCAATATACCACTGTGTGAGGTAGTCATATGATAGTCACAATTCAGTAACGATCATTACTGTACCACTGTGTGAGGAAGTCATATGATAGTCACAACTCAGTCACGATCATCACTGTACAACTGTGTAAGGTAGTCATATGATAGTCATAACTTAGTCACGATCATCACTGTACCACTGTTAGGAAGTCATATGATAGTCACATCTCAGTCACGATCATCACTGTACCACTTTGTTAGGAAGTCATATGATAGTCATAACTTAGTCACGCTCATCACTGTAACACTGTGTTAGGAAGTCATATGATAGTCATAACTTAGTCACGATCATCACTGTACCACTGTGTAAGGTACCAGGTAGTCATGTGACAGTCACACTTTGGTTATGAGTCAGTTAGTTTGATGACTCTCACTACAGCACTGTGTAATTGTTCATATGATAATCTTCAGTCAACATGAAAGCTACAAAACACAAGTCGTGATGTACCATAAGATAGACAAGTTTAACAGTATCTCCATCATACTATGATAATATTATGCTCATTTTGTAAGGTCAGAAAATGAACATTCTCTATAAGTGTATAAGTTGTCAGTTGATTAATGCACAGATATAGTATAACTAGAACCACACCAAATCACATCCTGACACAGTATCAACATGAAGACCCAAGTTACTACATCTCCAATACACATCCTGCCAGCATCCGTAGCTGACCAGACTCATTACAGCCCAACAGCTTTGACAGTCCTTGCTGTATGTTTTACATAGATATTGTCAGGTCCAGGAAGGAAGCCTCCAGTTTATGATATAGAAAGCTTGTATGTGTTTGTCTTAAGCTTAAAAGACAAAAGGTCACAGAAGGTCACAGCAGAACATAAAGTGTCAGTTCTATCACCACTACATAAATACAGAAAGGTCTTGTTATGTGTGACAGATATTATAGCATTGTTACTGTCACAATGTCATACAAGGTTGTTACAAATGATTTGTGTATCTTAAATACACATCAGCAAAGTTTCCTAGAGTTGACAATAGCCACCATGCATCCACCACATTCATTCTGGTATAAGGACTTATCTTTTTATTACACATTATAATAAGTGGAGTCAGCTACTTTGCAAGCTTACAGCATTTCTCAGTCTGTAGTATGACTATCTTTGATTCTTATTCTGCAAGATACCTATAGTACCAACAGACATACACCTTCCAAAGTGTGGATGGTAGAACTCTACAAATGTTAGCAATCAGTGAGAGTGGTTAGGTCAATAAACACTAGTGACTGTCCAATTATGTTTGGGAGGACAGACTGAGACAGGCATGTGTCTTGGTACTGTTTCTTATATTACAGTAGTCTCTGTATAAACACCGAAAAATAGATCAGTCTAGCAATGATGTATGTATGATTGGTTAAAGCAATCATCATCACACGAGCCATAACATAATCATAAACATGAAAGCTGTCTCCTACTGAAAGATAGGTGCCACCTTAATACATTTTTGGGGGTTATCTTGTGCTTTTATTTATCTGATTTAATCTTCATCATCTTACCCAGATTTTGTATCAAACAGAACTAACAAGAGGCCCATTGGGATGTAACATCCTTTTGGTTTTTAATCTGGTAAGCAGAATGGTTATGAAGCTATATCCCAATTTAAATGCATCTGTGACCCAGACTAATTGAAGAATACATTTTAACTAAATAAAGAACTGTCTTTTTCTGTTGACTTTGTCTAAATAGATTTTTTCTAAGTCAGTGTCAAACAAGAGGCCCATGGGGCCTAAACGTCCATCTGGATTAGCATTTGAAAATTTTTGACCCTAGGGTCACGCCTTGAACAAAGTTGGTTCTCCATGCTCTAAAGTAACAACAAATCAAAGCATTACGCC
>JAUMGZ010189279.1:0-13368 GCA_032359645.1 Pododesmus macrochisma
TTTGTTTTGTATATTTAGATGTTTTAGAATATTGGTTGTTGATTTTGTATTAACGTATTTTTTACCCTTTTCGCCGCTCATACGTATTCTTTCATGTTTTACCCATGTTTTCATATTTAAAACGAACCTCATTTGTCAACACAGCTTGCTGATGTATAGTATTTTACAAAGGTAAATGACAATTAGGAGTCTTAACTGTAGACACACTAAACTTCTATTGCACCAGAAAGTCGGCTCAGTGACACTATTTATAACGGCCAGACAAATTTACCGTTAGATTTCGGCCGTTAAAATTGTCACATCATTAGTAACTTCAAGGCGTGTGGTATTGTGCTCATTTGACGAGAAGCGTCGGTAGAGGGGTTCCGAGTGTTATTCTGCTATGAATGATTTTTTTGTTTGAATAAAAAATTTCGGAGCGCAACTATTTTGAAACATGTTGTGAAATTATTTTAAGAAAACGAAATCAGTACATCCATGTTGTGTTTCTAAACTATCTTATTTATAATTCGTATTAATGTCAAAGAAACAAGTATTTATCTAACAACTTAAAACAGAATATAAAGTATACACTAGGATAGCAGGTATCACATATAATATAGTCTTAGAGAGCGTGCATTTCATCTCTTACATATAAGAAAAGTAGATATTACATAAATTAAACTATTAGCAGATTCTCCTACAACCGAGACTGGTGTAGTTCAGTGGTTTTACGTATGTGTTATAGAATTAATATATAGAATATGACGTCATTTCACATTTACGTCATTCCATCATAACTCAATCAAAAAGAAGGATATATAAATTAACTATGATATATGTATATCATATAGACTGTAGCTAAAACTGTATATTTATATATTCTATACGATTCTCCAAATGTAATTGTACTTATTTAAACTTGTAACATATTGTTTCATTATTGGGTACATGAATATTCATTATGTAATTAGACTTAAGGTTAATAAAGAACTTGAACAATCTTATAGGTAATTTAACATCCGATCATAACTCAAGCGTACAGGCAATAGTCACATCAGTGCCATGACCTTTTTCTCTCTTAGTGACAAAGAAGTATTAGCTATCATGAATATGGTGTCACCAAAAGTGATCCACTTGCCTTCATTTAACCCGAATTATCAAAATGAATAGCAATAAAGATTATTGTGCGTATAATTTAAATCTATTCTGTCATTTGTACAGATACCATATGCATGTAACTGTCCGTTCACAATCCGTCAAAATAAAATTTATTAGTTGCAATCTTGCTGCTTTAATCTATACTAACACTATTACATCGAAATAAATAAAGTGAAATTGTTGCAAGGCCATATTGTGAAAGCTGACAATGTATGTCATGTTAACACTTAGACGTTGTCACACACTTCGGCCAAGGTTTGTACCCGGTCGTGTCTGTCAAGGCCGTCTCGCGCTGCTCGATACTTCACATTAAGATGCTAATTATCACTGTGTAAATCTAAATTGAAACATTTTTTTTAAATTACAAACGTGAAGGTGGCTCGGTGCAACACATCAAAGAATCTACTTTCCTTTTATTGTGCTTGATGTATACGACTTTCAGCATAAAGAGACAGAAACACTGAACAATTTCTGGTAATTTCATTTTAACATTTAATCCAGACGGGTTGAACGAGGCATGAATATTATGAGTTAATCGGCAATATTGAAACATTTCCACTGTTGCTGCATCTCATTGACGAACGTGTTAAAATGACCACTTTGTTGTTCGGAACACTCACAAAATCCCCATAGAAACATAAATGAAAAATAAAAAATGGGCATAACAAGCGGAAAGCACGATTACGGTGCGACTGAACATAAAAAGAACCGCACTGGTTAAATAAGTATTTGTTATTGAAGTGAATTGAGGAATATATTGGCCTCCCGACCTTGTATATGTTTCACCTGTAATTCTAACGTGGTATCAATGTGGCTTTTAACATTGACAAGGCAAAGGTAGTTACAATAGTTCAGAACCGTGATGGTCAAAAGATTATAACCACGTAGTAATATCGAGGTATACAATTCGTCCTTCTTATTATAATGCTGTTATTCTTGTGGAAGGATCGGTGCAATCAAGCTAACAAGGTTTTACCGAATCATTCTCGTATTCACACCTGCATTGCACGAATATTGAAAATGAAATAAAAAGTTTTGTAGATGCTAGTTGCATTTAACGATTGGACTATCCTTATTGGTGTCTGGGTGGTTAGACAGACGGGTTCGATGCCCGGTGCTTCAATTGCATATCTTCTAAAATAGACAGGTGTAGCGAAAAGGGGGTTACGTGTGGGCGCACGGTTAAATTAGCTTCGTATGACACGATTACGTGGGTTTTGTTTTATCGCTTAATAATGCTATTTTGTCTCGATTTTATTCAGACATCGAGTAAAAGCAGAAGATTGCATTTTGGATGGAAGCATTTAGTTTTGATCAAAGGCCCACGGGTATAGATATCGAACAAGACAAATTCACACGCACACACTAAGAGAGATAGAGAGAGAGAGAGGGAGAGAGAGACAGAGACAGAGAGACAGAGAGAGAGAGAGAAGGACAGACAGAGAGAGAGAGAGAGAGAGAGAGAGAGAGAGAGAGAGAGAGAGAGAGAGAGAGAGAGAGAGAAAACATGCATAAAACATGTATCAATGTTGCTCAATTTTTGACATAACCATGCAAAAGAATACTCTAATGTTTGATAATCACGTAGATTTGTTGAAAAAAGTTCATTCTACGTCTGCACTAAAACACTAGTTTTGGTTTTATTGTCAATTATGTCACCTTACCTGAAATGACGTTAATTATAAATGTATGTTTCAATAGAGTTACGAATTGATAAGTTAATTCATTTTCAAAACCAATAAATTAGATGGTATGAAATACACCTTTTTGCTACATATTGCCTTTTTAGTTTAGAGTATTATTATCAGAGCTCTGTAGTGATACACCTTTTTGCTACATATTGCCTTTTTAGTTTAGAGTATTATTATCAGAGCTCTGTAGTGACGGAGATTGAATTATCAGAACTCTTCAGTGACGGAGATTGAATTGTTCATATATTAACAATATCCTCACCACAACAAAGGCACACTCGTGTGTCTTGAATCACATAATGCCAACTTAAGGTGCATTTCAAGCAATGTCGTTATAGGGGCAGGATTATTGGTTAAATATTGAGGGCTATTGTAACGGCTTTTCTTCTTGATCTGTGGCTTAGGGACGTAGAAAGCTTATAAACTTCTATAATGGGCTTATTCTTGACTCAATTTACCGTGAACATTTTCTACCACTCCCCCTTTCACAAAGTCACAAAAGTGCACACCAGATGATAGTTTTGTCGAATGTATTGCGTTTGAAGAGTAGACAACTTCACATTACAATTTTTGATTTTCTTTATACAGACACATCGTATTTTTCTATGAGTGTGGTGTTTACAATATAAACGTTCAAAATACGTCTAAATGAAAATAGAAAATAGTTTTTTAACTGACATAAAAGATGACAGTTGAAAATTACCCATGACAAAAATACATGAACACAAATCAGGGATAAAAAAGCAAAACATACAGATCATAATACATTGACTGTTTCCAGACTCTAATAAAAAGGGGTTACACTAGTTTAATTGTTGTCTGTTAACCATCATTACTCCTACAAACTATCCGGCGTTCATTATCTTTACTAACCATTACTTTCATGACCGGCTATGCTTTATTTTAACTATCATTACTCTTACAAACTATCAGGCGTACATTATCTTTACTAATCATAACTTTCATGACCGGCTATGCTTTATTTTAACCATCATTACTCTTACAAACTATCAGGCGTGCATTATCTTTACTAACCATTACTTTCATAACTTGCTATGCTTTATTCTAACCATCATTACTCTTACAAACTATCAGGCGTGCATTCTCTTTACTAAGCATTACTTTCATGACCGGCTATGCTTTATTTTAACCATCATTACTCTTACAAACTATCCGGCGTTCATTATCTTTACTAATCACTACTTTCATGACCTGCTATGCTTTATTTTAACCATCATTATTCTTACAAACTATCCGGCGTGCATTATCTTTACTAATCATGACTTTCATAACCTGCTATGCTTTATTTTAACCATCATTACTCTTACAAACTATCCGGCGTGCATTATCTTTACTAATCATTACTTTCATAACCTGCTATGCTTTATTTCAACCATCATTACTCTTACAAACTATCAGGCGTGCATTATCTTTACTAACCGTGACTTTCATGACCTGCTATGCTTTATTTTAACCATCATTACTCTTACAAGTTACCATGCATTGCATTTAACCAAAAAGACGATTACATAACTGAATGTGAAAATTACAGAGCATTTAAATAAAAGTTCTATATAGACATATATGTACATTGTTCTTATCAGACACAATGTAGTTAGTTGCTGCCAGACAAACAGTGGCATTAAAATTTACACATCTTCTAAGCACTGTGTTGATTGCGGGCAGTTACACAATAGACATTACAGAGTACAAATGTCAACATTGTGTATCATTCAAAAAGTCTAACAACAAAATTGTTTGTGTGGGAGGTCGTGGTGTCTTTCCCGGCCGCATTACTCCAAAGAAATTAAAATTAGATAATATTCTTTCTGCTTAGTAGTAAGCAATTTTGGGTAGGAGAAGGACTGGTTGGCTCGGTGTCGGGAAAATGTGACCGACTGAAATATCATATCAATGTCTGAAGTGATATTTCAGTGAGACAGCCCTATAAAGTCATAAGTGAGCTCTGTCTCTCGATGTGAGCTCGACTCGAGTTAAAAGGGACGTTAAGCCTTTAAAAACAAACAAACAAAAATAAGCTCCAAATTAAGATACAGTTGCTGTCACGAGTCGCTTTCACCGGGTTGATCCAAGTTTCCTTTTGAAAGCTGCAAAAACTCGGTCTTTTATGAAACACTATCCGTTAGCAAAGGAGTATCGTGAAAGCAACGCATTAGGATGGCCATCCATCCAAGCCGACAAAAAGGTGCAATTATACCCGTTATTGGTCAAACAGTTCTCCAAATGCACAATGAAATTAAATTATATAAGTTCGTATAAAACATACTTATGCAAACAATTACTTAGTGTGGCAATGTCACACAGTCAGCTCGGTAGAACACAAATACATTCGATAAACAGCTATTCCAAATGACGCGCTACACTTATTGAACGCACAACATATTTTTAAAAATGTGTAGATTGATGATTATTATTATTTATAAAAAAATATTATAGAGGACAAATCCTTTTACAAAGAAAAGAGAAGAAAAAGAAGAAATAACCGTCTCATTAGAATGCACTGTCGCCTCGTTTTACACTCGGCGTATAAATCAGGAACACGCAAAATTGCTTAACAAGAACAGAAATAATAAAGAGGAAAAATAAATTATCTCTCATAATACGTCTGCCTATATTCTATGCTTAAGTGTATGTCAAGAAATGCATAATTCAAAAATATTCTGCTTCATCGACATTTGATTACTGCAGACCAGCATTGGGCATTATAAAATTGTCGCTTTCATCTTGTATTTGTATAGCAAACATTATCTTTTTACGTAAGATTCAATTCAGTCAAGCAAACACAGAAAAAGAAATTATATTAATTCTTTTGCAAAGTCGCTGTCCTATCAATCACTAGACATGATCATTTAACAAACGTCACAAGTTCTATTCATGACACGCGCAATTTAGCACGCGCCATTTCGCGGATTACGTGAAGTGCCAGTTCTTTACGATCCACCAGACGTCTTCGTTATTATAACTTATTATCGTTGATCTTAAGGTAAATGACATTTGCTCAGACGAGTGTATTTAATGTAAGCCAGACAAAATACTAACTAAATCAGTCAGGAAACAAGAAATTGTAAGCATTGCAAGTATTAGGTAAACATGTTCAATTCAAGAACTATCAAAGAAATGGACACCTCTACACTGGATCAAAATGACTCTCTCTCTCTCTCTCTCTCTCTCTCTCTCTCTCTCTCTCTCTCTCTCTCTCTCTCTCTCTCTCTCTCTCTCTCTCTGTTTGCGTGCGTGCGTGCATGCGTGCGTGCGTGCAAGTGCAAATATAGGTGTGTGTGTGTGTGTGTGTGTGTGTGTGCGCGCGCGCGCGCGAATATATGTGTGTGTTGATAGAATAGAGACTACACCAGACATGTCAGTCTTGATGCCATAAAGTATCGGTTTAAATTCTTCTTTTCACACACCAATATATTTTTTTTGTAATCCTGTCTATAAAATTGTTGATTCCGCGATTATATCTTGTTCCCGTAGCTTTTGATAAATGATGTTTGTATAATGAAGACACTGCCATATAAAACACCAGTCGAACAATCCACAATGCTTCAAATATTACCATCCGGCTCTGTGGTACACGGCAAAATAAAAACTATTTTCATGATGTTTATGCAAATAAGACTATAAAGCACGAGATTTTCGAAACCATTAAGCCGGAATCGTCTGAATGAAATATTTAATTAAGAACGTAAAATACTACGCCTGGCTGAATTTTTGAAATATTGGTATTACAAAATCTAAAAAATCAAAACAATTTCAAAATAAAGGCATATTAAATGAATTAATAAAGGGTGCACCATTAATTCTTAAAGAAATGATCAAGGCTTTTCTCAAACCGGCATCGCAGTCATAGAAACTCGCTTGTCTGAAGTTGAACGTGAAAAGAAAACAGACGAAAACGAGATGTTTTCATCAATTGTATTTTAAATATTCAAATCCCCTTACAAGACAAGCGGTTCTGTCTGTGGGCATATGTAAGACTTTTTCAATGAAATGATAAATCAGTTCACTCTTCGTCGGCCAAAGGTTATGGACAAATATTATTTACAGAGCAGAGAGTTTGATGAAATGAATGGAACAACACCTGGGTTTTATGTTCGCTTGATTTCCTTGCGTTTTTCTTTATTCTCCAGAACCACAGTATTGTTTTGAGACAAACATGAAGTATGATTTCAAAAAGCCACCTAAACAGCAGGTAATGTAGAATTGAAACAAAACTGATACATAGGATGTCACTGTGCGATCTTGTCGCCTATCTGAAGTACTGCTTTCTACACACTGTACAAACACATCTCATCTCAATTGGTTACGCACACAACAATGCTCTTATAATGTTCACTTACTTCAACACTATTATACGACAATAACTCAACATTAAGAGTCATTACGAACACTAAGTACCCAGATTTCTATAGGACTTAAATATATCAAAACGTCCAATATGACGTAAATGGTTTTTTTCTGTAAATATATAGTCGACAAAGTATTGTGTTCATTTCTGTGTCAAAAAGAAGCCAAAATCACGGTGACACGAGGATGTCGGTTGCAAGTTATGCAATTATAGTGACATCTAATCCAGCTTTTAAATTTATACAACCCCCGTATCCAAATTTTTTTTCCAAAAGACAACCCTATGTCTAAAAGATCTTTTCCAAAAATAAGACACCTCACCTCCATGTCTAAAAATATGCCCGACAAGACATATCTATGTCTAAATGATTTGTCGAATATACGACGACCCATATCTAAAGCACATGTCCGAAATAAGGACACCTCATATCGCTTAAAATTTAGACATGTCAGAAATAAGACAAAACCATATCTAAAATATATGTCAAAAATAAGACAACCCCTTTCTAAAATATATGTCAAAAATAACAACTCAATAAGTAAAATATTTGTTAAAAAAGACAACTCCATATATGACAGATTTGTCAAAAAGCTGGAAATACCAAGCGTTAAGACACTATAAAAAGACGGAATTCTTTAGTACATTTAACCTTGTATAAATTAAAAAGTGTTTACATACTCAGTGTGCCATTTATAACGTTTGATGTGCACTTTGTTCTACAATTGGTCTTAGTTAAACTTTCCTACCTTAAGAATTTTTTCTAAGATGAAGAAAGTTGCTTTTTAATGCCTCATGAATTATTTGACAAATCGTTTCTATCAAAGTCGGGAATTAATGAAATGTTTGTTCCTTAACAACACTTAAAATCGTCCAAAAATCCACGAACACGCGTGAAATGCACGGACAAAGCTATAAAGTGAAGTGAATAAGCATATGTCAACACAACGTTACGTAAGACGTTGGAGTTAGGGGTAAATATACTATTTGGTTGTAATGGCGATAAAATGTATGGTATGTATTTAGTATTAATCTCGAAGCCCCGTGTCTTACGTAAAATTGACAAGTGAAAATAAACAAAGGACATCCGCTGGCCCATAGCACCTTGAAAAGTCCGTATGTATCAATCAAGAATCAAGAGGGTTTCAAGGGCATATTCGTCACTAAATTCTAGATAAGACCATCAATTGAGTGCATTGTCCAAATAGTTATAAATCAGAAAATAGCGTTTTTGTATTAGGAGTGTTTAAAAAGTTGACAAATGCAACTTTTGATTGAAAATTGAAAAATTCCTGATCTATAACAGTGGGTAATGGGCTTGTCCAGGCTGATCACAGCTTTAAGGTTTGTATTTCATCTTGGCATCACGTTTTGTGACAGAGTTAATTTAATGTCTTCAATATTACAAATGTATTTTAACACTCCGCAACTCGAGCTGGACGGGACTTGGCCGTTATAGACGCGTGTCACCTCGCCCCCGTCCGAAAATCTTCACAGATATCAATTTAAAATGCTTTAATAGCGGAGAATTGGAAGAACTAACATAATTTAGGTCATCAATGTATTATTCTTGAAATTTAATATTCTCACTTGTATTATATCTTATAATTGAAACAGAACATTATATGAATGTATATTGTGCGTCCTGTTGCTTTTTAAATAGATATACTGGCAGCAAAACTGGCAAAAAATTAATAAAATCTCCGTGAAATTCCCAATGTGTCAGTCAAAATGATAGGAATCACTTGGACAGAATGCCAACTGGACGGTTGTGATTTGAATTATGTTATTTTGATTTGTCACTGTTTGTTTTTGTCAAGAATGTTACATTATAAATTGTCCTTATTCTACCCATTCTAATGTATCCGAGTGTTGAAAATAAAATATTGAAAATCTTCAAATCTTATAAAGTGATTTCAAAGATGAATTAACTGATCATGAAATTGTGAATCTTGCATATGAGATAACTTTTTTTGAAACAGTAGGCTCATGAAGAAAAAAATGAGTAAAAGTTGGAATTTGTCCTTTGGTATTTAGTCACGATATTCTGGTACATGTACGACGTGTGTCTTGGTTCAGTGTGGAAGGGGATGTCAGACATTGAACTGACTCAGTCTGAGTGAGCACTGAAGGCGACTTTATAGTGCTGTGTCACTGAAATATAACGCTACGACACATTGATATGATGCTTCACTCAGTCCTTCTCCTACCCAGAAATACTGAGTGCTTGGAGCGAGAAGATTACCTGATTTTAACGTCTTGTGTGTGACGCGACCGAAACCACTCGCTAATAATTTCCTTTATAAATAGAAATACATTTTTAACCACACAATTCAATTATTCTAAAGTATTCCATGGTGCTAGTTGTCCTCGGTGATGATGACCAGCCCTGACAAAATAAATATCTTACCACAGCCGCAGGTTAAGAATTAAAACATTCTCAATTAAAGTACACGTTTATAAACAGTTGAGCTCTCATAAAGTAAAGGAGGTGACATATGAATCAGAGGGATTGACGACCAAGGGAAAGGTTGAAAAACGTGGAATTGCAATAAAAACACATACATGTAATAAACATCAAAATAAAATTAATCACAAAGACAAACCACGATTTCTCCTTTTATAACAATTTGGAATATTGTTTTGGTCAAGACAATCTGAGATGGTCAAAAAATAAATCATGCAACTGAAACAGTCCATTGCATGCAAATTACCCTTGTCGTATACATACCGGTACAGCTCAAAATGAGTTTCATATCAAATACAGCACCGTGTGTGTTTCTAATCCTTTTATAATGAATTAAAGTGATGGCAACGCATAAAGTATCACTTTGGAAACTTTTATGTCATGCCATCAGCAAGTAAAAAACATATTGACTTTTCTGAATAAATATGAATTTAACCTGAAAAAGAGGGACCAACATCCCCGAATTTTGTTTGAATGGGGTTTATCGTGGAACGTATGATTTAAAATAAAGTAGAGTTTAACATAGAATATGATCTAATGTAGAATATAGTTAAACGTAGAATATGATTTAACATAGATTATTATTTAAAGATACATACACACCAACGAATAGTAAGTTTTGCTTGGTTTTTAATTTATTTTCAAAATGGGTATTTTTATAAAGCATGTAAAGCTAGTAACTTTTCGTTAATCTAACCTGAATTTCGTGTATCTTCACAAAGTTACCAAATTCAAAAATAATTAAAATTTATAATTTGCCCCCGAATTATAAATGACTGTCAGGCGTTGATTTTGGACAACATCCCCAAATCTTCTTCACATGGGTATTGCTCGAGACATATATTTAGACAGTGTTGGTGTTTTGTGTTTATGTTATCGGGCAGAGTTCATTCACTGATATAGGTGTATAAGGATACGATGTTACCTGAGCACGCGAAACAGTGAATTTCGCCATGGCTTATATACGTGTGCATGAGAATAACTGGACCTTTAACGGGTATTGATGCTATTTTAAACTATACCACCGTCCAGCCTAACTACGTCTGCATACTAATGAAAGATACTGGCCGATCAGGAGGCGCTGGCTTGAACCCTGATATATTTCTTATCAAAAGTATTCATTTTATGGCACATCATCTAATTATAGTGCTATTATAAATAATTCGTTCTATTGTAGTAATTGCTTTCATAGTACCGGAGTGTGTATGCCACTTTAAACTTTCATAATGATATATAAACTGTAGTATATAGAACATGAAATTATATATATATTGTATACATTATCATGTTCTATATACTACAGTTTTTTATCATTATGAAAATTTAAATTGGCATACACACATAATTTCGATCTTACTTTAAATTTTCTTGTACTTTCGCCATTGGAATTGCATTTTTTTCAAATGCTTAATATCGAAGTTTCATTATGATGTATAAACTGTAGTGCTATATCTGCGTATATAAAATATGTATGCATTAGTTTTGCTTAAATTTAAAATCTTACTTTAATTTCATTTTACTTACTCCATTTGAACAAAATTTTATACTGTATGATAATGAAAAGAAAGGTGTGTTACTTCATTCTTTTTTCATTTACCGGTGAAAGGTAAAAACCGCTGTCCATGTAGCAACAGAAGAAAAGGACTTTAGTGCATATCCCTTTGATCTCCGTAGAACAACACCTCTATTGATTTAAAAATTGTGGGCATTCCGGGAACGCCCCCGTTTTTGGACCACAAGAGAGATATTATTTTGTACATACATTGTATATCAAAGGGCAATGCATTATAATCGCTTTCTTCCCTGGTATAACCACAGATTTATGTTAGTATACAAGTCTATGGTATAACCGTTGACGAGTAAATGAAAAAGATTGAAGTAACAAATATATCCATCTAGAAAATCTTGACATTTTTATGACATTATGCATTTTGAAGTATGATTCAAATTTACAGCACCATATACAATGATTAAAACATACATTATATAAACATTTCTATGCTTCTATCTAGATCACTACCAAATATTATAATATGTACTTGAAATGGAGTACAAGGGAAGATTTGCATTAAAACAAAATAGCACACTCAAACACACTCGCGTGCGCGTGCACGCACTATATTGTGCATTTTTTAGTCATATTTTAGTGATAAAAATATTAATTTTCAATTTTATACATGTATTTTTGTGGTTTAAAGGCCCTCGCCTCCATTGGTTTATTGACCAGTTTAACAACATCATTCAATTAGTTGAATTCTGATTCATATGTCATTCTTCATAACTTTACATCTATCGAATATAACTAGAATGCAAATATTTAAGAACTCGCCTCAACCTCAGAATTAATTTTCTCGAAACTCTTTCTAATGTACCGTAATCAATTTTAGGTTGTTGGTTTAAAACACAAACGATGCCCCATTCACAAATTTGAAGTATATACCGACAGGCTGTTGTGTTACAATATGTAGAATTGTGGCGATATATTTATAAGCAATTTTGTCATCTTGTGTTTTATCATGGCAAGTTGAAATCTTTTTATATTAACTAGTTCAATCTGAAAAGTGCTTCAAAAATTAAAGAATTTGACAATTATTGCAAGCAAAGTAAATATTTCAAATTGACTTAACTTGCATGTTAATGAAAACATTAACAACAGTGGCGTTGTTTCAATTCCCTTTTCTTATTTCTTGTGCTGTTTTTTGTAGATATTGGTGAATTGTCATTGTTTTTTGTTTCGTTGATTTGCTAGTTTCTCATTGCTAAAGGATGACACACATACTTGTTGTGTCGTTTGTTTTTTGTTTTGTTGATTTGCTAGTTTCTCATTGCTAAAGGATGACACACATACTTGTTGTGTCGTTTGTTTTTTGTTTCGTTGATTTGCTAGTTTCTCATTGCTAAAGGATGACACACATACTTGTTGTGTCGTTTGTGATGAATTAAAGTATTGATCAAAATAAATTATATATAAGTCGTATAACATGTTCGACATATAACCCTTGAACTATTCACAACATATTTAACATCACCAGATAGAGACCAGATAAAACATGAAATAAGAACATCTATTCTAATCATTTTGAAATGAATATCATTCACAACAGATTTAATAACAAAGAAATTACCCCATAGACAATTGCAAAGAATTAAGCTTAATGTTAAAAGAAACATTTGACTGTTACAATGAGGTTTTGTATAGTATGCCCAAACATGAAATGAGCAACTCTTAAATAAAAAAGACTTGAAACACAACATTGTAAAAAGCACGGGTAGTACACGTACTATTGTATGATGCTTTTGAATTATGGCACAACGGTGAGCTTTAGACTGACGAATGATTCAGTTATTTCCGCCAATACAGGGCCGTAGCCTCGGAGGGGGGGCAATTGCGTCCCCAAAATTTGGATTTTCTTTTGTCTGTGACAAAATTCCACGCAAATATGCAAATATGTGTTGCCCCCCGACTTCCCCCAGGCTACGGTCCTGCATTATTAATTAATCATGCTATGGAACAACATTACATAGTAATTCAGGAACTTTCCTGAGTAAATCAAAGCTTGTGTTTAATTCTATCTCTATTTTATTACGAGATATTACTGGCTTACACACACATTCACTTTTACTCTTACCATTCCGTAACCACACTGAACTAGTATATATAGCACTTATTTATAGCACTGATTACTCACACTAACCATTCCGTA
>JAUMGZ010189290.1:0-13368 GCA_032359645.1 Pododesmus macrochisma
CATTCCTATGAAGTTTCAATGAAATCTCATCAGTAGTATTTGAGTTTAAGTTTAAAATGTAATTGTTAACGCACGACACACGACGCACGACGACGGACGCACAGCGGTCCCTATTGTTTTTGAGAAAACAAGCATTTTAAGGCTTCCAAGTGTCGGTGACCTTGACCTTTGACCTTGAAAGTTGCTGAAATATTCTTTGTCAAATTTCCTACAAGTTTGTTATGTACATATTTATACAAAAGTCTACCATTTCTAAGATAATTGGCAATAACTTTTTTTCGAAAAAACAGATTTTCAAAATGGCCACCAATGGCCGTCTGAGATGTCTGAGCAGTCTGAAAAATAACAACACTTTTTCATGACAGTATACTGAAACATTCCTATGAAGTTTTAATGAAGTCCCTTAAGCAGAACTGGAGTTAAAGTTCAAAATAGAATTTGGATAGCTGATGGACCCCAAAAATAACAACACTTGGTCAGGAGGTTGTACTGAAACATTCCTATGAGGTTTCATTGAAATCCCTTTAGTAGTATTTGAGTTCAAAATGTAATTGTTAATGGCTCAGATGACCTAAAAATCTGATAAATTAGGACTATCACATTTTGACAAAACACCATAGACTGATTAGACAAAATTTCATCTTTTCTCAATGCATATAGTCTAGGATTTATGTGACAAAAAGAGAATATAAATTGGAGAACTTGCAATACACTTAAATAACCCTGAGGCCCTACAAATCCAACAATCAAAACAAACTTCTGATTGCCGTGTAACTTTTATTTTAAAAGATCTTGGATATTGGAATAAAAATATGACACCATTTAAATAAGTTGTCACAAATGTCTCTAGTGTGCAGTCTTTTGTGGACTTAAAAATTGTATATTGTACACAACTTACAATGGGTAAAGAAGTTGACACACTATACAACACAAACTGAAAAACAAGCAAATTTCTTTTCAAAGAGTTTAATAAACAATTTTTTTTCACATTCATATAAGATGCAAGCACTTTCAGCAATCAGTGTCTCAAAACAAAGAAAGGGTTTTATCCCTCATAAGCTAAAACAAACTAATGTCTTGACACTCAAAACAAATAAGACCGTCATAATTAAAACTTCACTTAAAATACGAATTATTTTAGGTAAACCGTCAACTTGACAGTAATAATTCTTTAAATAAAATTTATTAACATGAAAAAAAATGATATGTTAATAAACATATCTACTAGCTAGTCAACAAGGATAAAACATGCATTATTAACACACACGCACAGGCACACTGTAACACACACACACACACACACACACACACACACACACACAAATCAAGTTCTGAAAGTATCAACCACACTTTATAAAGCAATACTTCAGGAGATAAATGTCACCTTAAATCATGCCTGTATCTCCCCTTAAAGCTTGAGTTTGAAATATCATGTACATGTACATGTGCAAAACACTAGTCTTCAAGCACCTGCATGTTTAAAAAGCTGTGTAAAACTGTTTTCTGTGTGATCCTTTCGATTAAAGAAGCATGGAAAGCCAGGCCAGTATTAGCAGCATACCTCCATAGGGTGTTATTACTCTCACCCTTGTATTACCAGTCAGTGAATGCACATAACAGCTACCACAGAACGCCACAATTCCCATTGACATCAAACTTCCAACCTACAATAATGGAATTGCATGTCATTGTTGTTGTACTGTAGAATCAGAAATATTCGTTGGGCTAAAATTTCGTTGTTTTAAAAAATAAAGTGATTTCGTTGACATAAAATTTTGTTGAAAATACTTAAGGTGTTCTTTGTAGAAGGTATGTGAAAATTTTTGTCATGGTTTTAATTTCGTCGATCTTTTACAACAACGAATGAACGAAATTAAAACCACAACGAAATTTTCTGATTCTACTGTAGTCCCATTTCTGATTTGTGTATGACATTTTCTGAGACCTTTTTGACTTCTTGTCAATAAATGTTGGTCAAACTTTAACAAAACTTGATGTAAATGTTCCTTGTTTGGTCCCCTTTCAGATATGTGTCTTATGTTGCTGAATTCTTTCCAATATGGCTGTCATTTCTTCTGTTTGGCTGAGATATTTTTGACTTCTTTTTAAAAAACCATTAATCAGATTTTCACAAAAACTTTTATGATTAAAAATCATTGAGTTGATATACTTTATTTTATGCAATGAATATATATTTTGAGAGTTTCATATACATGTGTGCGTGTGCATGTGTGCGTGCGAGCATGCTGTGTGCATGTATGTGTGTATCATAAATTACCAGTACCGTAGGTCAAATAACACTTGCACAACTTTGAAATCTTGAATTTTGTATGGTTATATTACTATACCGTTTAAGAAAGTAAATGTAATCTTTAGTTTTTAACCATGGATATATGGTTATCATTACCTGTCATTGATCATGGATCTATATAAGTAAGAACTTTCAGATCATTGATTGACTCAAAATGTAGGGCTTATTTTGACTTTATATTTTAATGTTTTTTAATTTTAGACAACCAGAGATGGTCAGAATTTGTTTTGTCAGGTAAGATAGATAAATTTGTTACCTTGATGATCACCTTCCATGTATAGAAGACTTCCTCTAATTCTTTGATATACAATTAAAAAAATCAAAAAAAATTGGCAATAATAAAAAACACACGAGAATTTTTTTTAAATGGAATCTTTAATTAACCTTGTGTTTTTATAGAAATCATCATTGTTGAGTATTTGTTATGATGTGTTTGTTTCATTGCAGTCTATAGATGACTTTGTAGACAGTAGAGTGTTGTGTGCCCTTGTCAACTCCTTTGTACCAAACACATTTACAACAGATCTTCTACTTAATGACAGGTTTGTATGTAAACACTTAAAGCTAAATAGTTTGTGATGTGACAAAGTTGCTGATATTGGTGTTGACATTAGTTCTAGATCACTGACATTGGTGATGAAAATGTTGGTGGCTAATGTTGTTGGTAATGTTGGATCGCATTGGTTTGTCATTTGTGATAACTTTGCGTATACAATTGGTAATACCAGCATTGGAAATCACATGTCCAGTGACATTCGTGGATGAAAATGTTAGTTGATATTATCTGGTAGTAAATTGGTGACATTAGTAGTATTATTGGTGATGACCTTATTTGGTGAGATTAGTAGATCACAGAGTTGGCACCATAGGTTGTGTACAATTTTATGTTTATGTAGTTTTAGCAGTCATGATTGGTTTGTCATTTGCCATATGTTATCAGCATAAACTTTTCACATTTTCAACTTCTCCAATAGTTGTATAAGAAATCTTTACGTTAACCTTGTGTTTTTAATGTAATCATTATCATTTAGTATTTGTTATTACAGGTTATTGTTTTTTGAAGGGGATTAGAGGTTATTGTAATCATTATCATTCAGTATTTGTTATTACAGGTTATTGTTTTTTGTAGGGGATTAGAGGTTATTGTTATCACTATCATTCAGTATTTGTTATTACAGGTTATTGTTATCACTATCATTCAGTATTTGTTATTACAGGTTATTGTTTTTTGTTGGGGATTAGAAGTACGTGTGATAGATTGAAGAATATATGTTGGTAATTGTATATTGTATATTGATGTTTTATGTGATATTATAGACTTGTCATGTTAGATTTAATTTATCTTTTCATCAGGTGGACAATTAATCTTGCCTTGAGAACTGCAGAGCAGATGTTTCATGCAAAAACACCATTTGATTCAGAAGACCTTGTTGAGGTATATTAAGCACTTTTTAAATGATTCAAGGCAGATTTGTACTGTTGATATAGCTCTTAATTTGTCTGAGTTAACTAAGAAAGTTTTGGCATTGAAATAACATTGCCATGTCTCAACTATAATTAATTTTTAAAGAAGATAATATGTATGATAAATCTAGATTAAAAACTGAAAGACCAATATGTATGGGACACATTTCATAAGACTAATTTAAAAGGGCATCATGTTTCATCTCAAATTAACTGTAAGTGATTTGGCATAGAATATTCCAGAGAGGTGCAGCCTACGGTATGAATTACTAGAGATGAAATCAGTTCAACTTATGCCACTTTAATTTTTTAGTATGAATCTTGATTATCCTTTCAGGCTGACCCAACCAGTGTCTCTGCTTATTTTTGTTTCTTCTTCATGATGGCTTATAAATACAGACAGTGTAAAGCTGTGATCAGTAGAATAGTAAGTAACGATACTCAGAACTTTGACATATAAATACAGACATTGTGAAGACAGTAACCAGTCATATAGTAAGTACCTAGAACTAAACCATATAAATATTGACAGTCTAAAGCTGTGATCAGTAGAATAGTAAGTACCCATGATCAGAACTGCTACTTGTCAGGTTCTGTGATCAGTAGAATAGTAAGTACTCATGATCAGAACTGCTACTTGTCAGGTTCTGTGATCAGTAGAATAGTAAGTACCCATGATCAGAACTGCTACTTGTCAGGTTGGCTTGAAGGAAATTATATCATGCCTAAATGTAATTATGAAAACAATGATTATGAATAAAGACAATACTTACATTTTATTTTTTGATATATGGAAATTAAGATTTCCATTATTCTAAGCATTGCTCTGTGTAGAAATAATCATCTTCTTTCTTTAATTTTTTTTAGGATTTTGTAAATATGTTGATACGTGAGTGCAATCATGAGCTCTCTAAGTTCCCTGCCATTGTATCAAACATGCAGGAACTGCAAAGACGTAAAGAGGTCAAACAGCAGATAGAGAAATACAAACAAGGTGGATATTTTATATCACTGTTATAACCTCATAATTAATAAATGAAAAATTAATTTTTTTGATAAAAATTAGAAATTAAATTCAGAAAAGTTGTTACAGTTACACAACTTTTAAAATATCAACCTTCCTTACTCAATCGCAAGGGAGCTGTACCTAGCTTATATCCAATTTGAAGAAAAACAGCAATTTAAACTTGTTATCAAATTACCGATAGCAAAGTTATCAAAATTGAGTTAATAAAGATTATATTGAATATAATAGTTTATAGCAAAACTATACAGATAGGAATCTTTTAGTTGTCCAATATTTGGGATAAGCAGTCCAAATTGTACACAATAATTGATTTACTTTCTGTCTTAACGACTATCTCCAATAAACTTTTAGGGCTAGGCTTTAATGCTTGCATATTACGCTACCTTGAGGCATGGAGAACAAGTTTGTTTAAGGCATGGTTGTTGGGTCAAAAATAGGCTAAACATTTTTAGGTCAAATTTCAATACTATATAACAAATATGTTCATTTTTCATTCACATTTTTATCCCCCGAATTAAAAATGGGGGGGATATAGCAATCACGTTGGATTTTCGTCCGTCCGTCCGTTGCTTGTCCGGATGATAACTTATTAAATAATGGTCCCACAAAGTTCAAACTTGCTGTGTGGGTTGCCCTAGGTGGTGCACAAAACCCTATTGATTTTGGGCATGGTCTACCAAAGGTCAAGGTCACTATTGCTAAAAATAGAATTTTGCTAACATGTGGCTTGTCCAGATGATAACTAAAAAAAGAATGGTTCCACAAAGTTCAAACTTGGTGTGTAGGTTGCCCTTGGGAATGCACAGCACCCTATTGATTTTGGTCGTGGTCTGCCAAAGGTCAAGGTCACCATTGCTAAAAATAGAATTTTGCTTATATCTGGCTTTTCCACATTATAACTTAAAAACGAATGGTTCCACAAAGTTTAAACTTGGTGTGCGAGTTTCCCTAGCGGGTACACAGAACCTTAATGATTTTTGGCGTAGTCTGCCAAAGGTCAAGGTCACCATTGCGAAAAATAGAATTTTGCTAATATGTGGCTTGTACGGATGATTACTTAAAAACGAATGGTCCCAAAAAATTCAAATTTGGTGTGTAAGTTTCCCTAGGGGGTGCACAGAACCCTATTGATTTGGGGCGTGGTCTGCCAAAGTTCAAGGTCACCATTGCTTTGCTAAAAATAGAATTTTGCTAATATGTGGCTTGTCCGGATAATAACTTGAAAAAGAATGGTTGCACAAAGTTCAAACTTGGTATGTGGGTTGCCCTAGGAAGTGCACAGATACCTATTTTTTTGGGCATGGTCAGCCAAATGTAAAGGTCACCATTGCTAAAAATATAACTTTGCCCATATATGGCTTGTATGGATGATAACTTGAAAATGAATAGTCACACAAATTTCAAACTTGGTGTGTGGGTTGCCTTAGGGAGTGCACAAAACCCTATTTTTCGGGGGGATATGCTGCCCCTGGCGGCTCTCTCGTTCACTTCTTCAAAACTTACTAGACAAGTTCCAACCAATCTTACAAATATCCAGGATGACATTTTAAAACAGAGAATCAACTGCTAAGATTGATGATGTGAAGGAAATAAATTGTAATGTGCTCTTTGGTTTGTTTACAGCTCATGATAATTTTCATGCAAAGTTTGACGTCAGTTACTGTAAAAAATGGCTACAACACATCAATCATGTACAGAATGATGTAAGTATACACTGTTACATGTTGTCACTCATTTACAAAATGATGTAAATTTACACTGTCACTTGTTGCCCTAACATATTACTTTTCATGTCCTGTATAAAGACCTTTTCAGTTGGATATGATGTCTTTACATTTCTCTCATCATTTGTCTCTTGAATTTTTTTTTAAAATTAAATTATCACCAAATGTCTTTCTTTCAATTTTTCAATTTACGTTTTATAAAACTTGAGTAATATGTAATAACCTTTTATCTATTTTACTATAGATTTGATGAGATGTATGTGATTTTACTTTCAGGTGAGAAGAGCAATAAGAGACAAAATGAAGGTGAAATTTGATGTGATAGTGGTACCACGAAGTTTGAGTGTTAATGATCTGTGTCTGTCCTGTGTGATCAATCTGGTAAGTAGTCATTGTATTACAGAAAAGTTCATGCCAAACTTTAATTGTAAATACTTTGATAGGTATTACTTTCATACAACAAGTGTGAATTTTTGAGTATTGTATGGTGATATGTATTACTTACATACAACAATAAGCGTGAAATATGCGAGTGTCATACAACAGCAAGTGCACTGTAATACAAGGTGTGAAATCTGAGTGTTAACTAAGTATAGGGTGGGGATACGATATTACTGTCATACAACAGCAAGACTTTGTGTACTGTTATACAACAGCAAGTGCGAAGTCTTAGTGTTGACAACTAGTTTTGTATGGCGATAAAGTAATTTGTTGCACCAAAAATTTCTTAAATATAACATTGTTTAATGCCTGTACGTTGAGGTGCAGTTATTATTGATGTTGCTTTACAAAACTCCAAGGATGATAAGAGTTGCCTATCCTTTAAACATGTACAGATGTTTGTTATATTTAATGTCACTTCCACATAAATGATCAACAACGGTCGCTCAAGAGAAAAAGAATTTAGAATAGACATGACCTAAATAAATAAAGGTTAGGGAGCCAAATTTATCATATTTCTACTGATATATCTGAAAAAGCTACAAAACATTAACAAGATTCCACAACAACTAGTTTTGAATTAAATATGTGTAATTATCTTGTTGACACACTGATGTTAAATTGATTTCTCTGTTAGTGAGTCATTCTAAGGACAGTTTATGAAGTCAACAATGCTGCAAACCACAAACACCAAAGTATCAAATATAATATCTACTGATCAAAGCTATATATCTTATTCACAAATTATGAAATTAACTGTGGTGCAATGTCCTTTGATAAAGAAAATTACCTGTACTTTCTTGTTGATTATATTTGTTGTCATATTTAGATGTTTTAAGTGATTTTTCATTGGATGTCATTGATCAAATATTTGATCTGAAAGGGAGAAATAGCAGGTTAATATTTGGAATTTTAGAGTATTAAATTGTGATTTTCAGACATTATCCAATGGATCTGGGTTTTACTTGGCTAAGACAAAAGAAGTTTTAAATGAAGGACGGAAGATTGTCCTTAGAAACAAGGAGACAGGTGATTTCTTTGACGATTTCAGTTCTGGAGTTAGCAAAGGTATGTGTTTCTATATCATATCAGTTTAAAGGTATATTGTCAGATGAATGTATACATTTCCACATAAACATGAAAATACAGTCAAACCTGTTTTTAAAGACCACTCAAGGGAACCATGAAAAGTGACCTTTATAGACAGGTGACCTTTAAATACAGGTTCAACTTAGTTGAAATATGAAGAGTAGGGATCTAAAATGTCTGGTCTTTAAAGACAGGTGGTTGTTATATAGAGGTCCCCATTAATTCAGGTTTGACTGTATCTTACTTTTTATTCTCTTCAAGTATTTCTTTCTTGTCACTTTTGAAGTTGTGATCACATGTATTTAAATTAGCTGGGATTGTTGAAAAACTTGATTATCCAAATAGCCATAAGAAAACTATTGTTAATTACGGAATGGATCTCAAAAAGATTTGTCTGATTCAAACTTATTAACTTATGCATATTTATGATGTTTTTATTTCTGTTTGTCTATTGTATGATATAATTCATTATACAGTGCTGTGAATATAATCACAGTTTGTACCTTGGGGTTAATCTAGGACATTAACGCAATTATTCTAGTACTGTTGTGAATAGGTACTCCCAACTTAATAATTTGGTTAAGCTAATATTTTGCAAATTAAGACCTCTGATGTCTTTATCATTATGAAATACATATTGTTGATTTCAATCGTAGAAAAACCAATAGAATTCAGTACACTTTTTTTTGTATTAGTAGTCCAATATTTGATACTTACAATATACCAAGTACATGCACATGTATCACGTCATTGACAGGTGGAGAAAATACAGGTAAAAAAATAATCAAACAGACTATAACTGCTTTTCTAATATTCTCTAATTGCCTGTCTATAACAACTTGTCTCTGAATGCATGATTCTGATTTTACCTGTTTTAACCAAAAGTGGGCATTCAGAGACTACACCTTGTAGGTTTCAAAATACTTCTTACTTAATAATTGGAGCAAGGATCAAAGTCCAGCAGAGTGTTGTTGTATTGATTGTATTGTTTTGTTGGGACCTTGTGTCCTTAAGTCAAGAGTCCATGTCCTTTTGTCCCTAAGTCAAGGGTCCATGCTCTATGAATGAAGCTATACCTGCAATCAAGATACAGTAACTTTTTTTAATATTGATTAACAAATGTATATTGCCTTTTTTGCTTTATCCATTACAAACAATAATTATGTATTCCTTATTAATTTTCCAGAATTAAAAATGTATTCCCCAATGTTACCAATTAAATTTCACTAATTTATTTTCACCCACGATAAGTGGGTTAAATCAACAACATATTGATTATAAACCTCCAGCCGATTTCCAATACCTTTGCTTTTTCTATCTTGTCTGTAAATGTCCTACACAAAATAATGTGCAACATGGACACAATGAGTTTGAAATGAGTGATAGTGAATAGATTGTTCTGAGACCTCTGTGTATATCTCTATGGTAAAAGTGCATAACTATATAGCCATGCTTACAAAATGTATCTGATTATTTTATGAAGTGCACAAATCAGTTTTGCCCTAATCTGTAAGAATAATGAATAAAACTAATATCAAGGAAAATGAAAATTTAGCCAATGGACAAATTGTAAACATAATCAAGTAATTAAAAGCAGTACCAACAATGTTTAATAGATTATGGTTAAATTTGATGAACTTAACATTTTTAAATGGTACATCCAATTTAATAATTACAGGTACAAATGTACGTGCAATTTTAAAGTTGCCCGACGTTGGCATTGTAGACATTTTACCCGAGAGGTATCCAGAGCTGGATGTAAGTAACAATATACGTCTATACAATAATTATAATAACCAGGTTCCTTTATACAGCATTGTGGTGATGCTTTCTTACAAGATGTGGGAGATATTGTATTAGTAATTAACACAAGATCAGAATAATAATACTGTGGTACACGGATAACAGTAAAATATGTGTGTAAAAGTTGTTGAACGTGTATTTAGAATAATAATCTTATACCAAAAGGAATTATAGTGCTGTTCCAACAAAATTGATGTTAATGCCCAATGGGTCTCTTGTTATAATTTCAGATATTTGTTGAAGCACCTAGTAGGAACAGGGTTTTAAAGACTGGGTTGAAGTTCTTGTATCAAGTTTTCCCAGGCAACACAGTAACATGGCAGAGACTGTTTATAAAGGCAGCAAAAGAAAACGAGATTGATACAGTACAAAAGATGATCATCTTCTTCCAGAGTAATCCTGCTTTTGTAAATGCCAAGGAACCAAAGAGTGGAAATACAGCTCTCCACTGGGCGTGTAGGAATGGTCATTATGTAAGTAGACAGAGTTGATTAGTTTGGCAAAGCAAGCATATTTGAGCAGATATTTGTCATTATCATGCTTTGAGTCATGTCCCTCTACACTTTAAAACTGTACAAAATATTGTCTCACACAGACATTAATTTAAACATAGATTCCTTGCTGAAAGATGTATTCTGTATGCAACTTTAAATTAAATACAGGTTAAGTATGAATCTGAGTACACCTGTATACTTTCACCAACATGTGCTATAGTTTTGGCAATTTATAACAGTACTCAGAAATGTTTGCCTAAATGTTGTCACTTTTATGCATGTTAAACTGCTATTTCTGTAAGAGGTTTATTATTGTGTTAACACAATATTTTATGTGTTTTTAGGACATGGTATCTTTGTTGATGGATAATGGTGCCAATATTGATTCCAAGAACAGTCAAAAAGCTACTCCATTGTTCATGGCCAGCGAAGGTTTGCACCGTCGTATCTGTCATGTAAGTAACTATAACGAAGAAAGAAGGACAAAATTATTCAATTCTTAAACTATTATATATATATATATATATCTATTATCTTCTAACAAGTCATGTACATGTAATATGAAACTTAACTAATTATATGCATCTGATATCAAATTATATGTTTAGAAGTGTAACTTATGATACACATCAGATATCATGTCATTTGATATGAAGTTTAGCTCACTGTGGTATACACATCAGATATAGTGTCATTTGATATGAAGTTTAGCTCACTGTGGTATACACATCAGATATCGAGTCATTTGATATGAAGTTTAGCTCACTGTGGTATACACATCAGATATCGAGTCATTTGATATGAAGTTAAGCTCACTGTGATATACACATCAGATATAGTGTCATTTGATATGAAGTTAAGCTCACTGTGGTATACACATCAGATATAGTGTCATTTGATATGAAGTTTAGCTCACTGTAGAATACACATCAGATAGTGTGTCATTTGATATGAAGTTTAGCTCACTGTGATATACACATCAGATATCGTGTCATTTGATGTGAAGTTTAGCTCACTGTGGTATCCAATGTTCTTACAATGAAATGCTTAAGTTTGATATTGATGCATGTTTTATATGTTTGTTGTAGTTCCTGATAGAATGGGGATGTGATGTTCACTGTAGGAACATTAAGAATGTGTCAGCTTTTGAACTGATTAAGAATGATGAATTCAAGCAATATTTAATTGGTAGGTACTTAACCATGGTCAAAGTTCAACATAGGTCTGTCCAAGTTAACTTTGAATGTTTGCAAACATTCACAGGAAAACAATCCTGTATTGCCCTTGTTAAGAAACTTACATTCTGCATAGCATTCAAAATCATAAATTTCTCAATGTTATTGAAATTTTGTTTTCAGCACTAATAGAAACATCTGATTTGTATTTGTAAATATTTTGTGGGGTGGTTGGTTGTAGCATATCTCTGATTGTTTCGTTGTTGACAAAGTCATAGCCCTACTTAGAAGAATGTTGTGTGTATGTTGTCTAAAAGTGCTGATTTTTATAAATAAAAAAATGTGTGGCAACGGTTCTTAGATTTTTTTTGTGACTGCATAATTTCAAATTGTTGCACTAGATCAAATCAAATCCTATCTGAATTAATTTTAACCATTGATTCATGAGTTTTTTTTAGTCACTATTGTTGCTGCTAAGTGTAAATAAATATCTTTTGGCACAATTCCAGCATGTTATGCTGTAAAATGAGATAAGGTTTTTACATTGTAGATTTGTATGAGCATTACTCCAATATCATTCCTAAAATTATGGACGGCGATCTCCAGCTGCTTGATTCAGTTATAGAACAACATAAAAAGCAAACAAGGGAACTTTGTAGTCTTAAAAGCAGGTGAAGTATAATTTTTTTTAATTCATCTAGACCAAAGGCCTTAAGTGCAATCATCCCAAACAAATCTTATTTGTTGTCCTTAAGGGTCGTCCGTCATCATCTGCTGGCGTTGTTGTTACTTTTCAAAAAAAAATTCTCTTTATAAAATCACTAGACCAATTTCAACCAAACTTGGTAGGAATCATCGCTAGATAAAAGGGATACATTTTCATGCACTGATTAAGGAATAATGTGATTAGAATTTTACAGGTGTCTTAATACAGTTATGTTTATTGACCAATCATGCTGATGTCTCATACATAGGAACTTTCACATGCTCCAATGTCTAGTAACTTTAAGTCCGTATTTAAATTGGATCAATTAACTTGTGTGCTGTTTCAAAGCTCATCCAGGGACAAGTAGACACTAACATTTTTCTAATTAGGCACCACTCAGCTGTTGCTTTAATATGTTTATGTGAACTATAAAACCATGCGACTTGTCTTTTTCTTCACATTTCAGTACTGTAATTGTACTGGAAAACAACAAGTAAAAAAACATTCAAAATGAAAGACATTTTCTAGTCAATGTCCATTCTTCACGTTATTACATCTATGTTATTAAACAATATGTTCTTTCTTTTCTATTTACGAGTCTTTCAAATATTCCTGTGAATATGACGTCACAAGGTCATGCATGCGCAAGCAAAAGTAGAAAAAAAAAGTAGATCGACTTCATATGACGATCAAAAACGTATGTCGGGATGATATATTAGGTGTGTGAATGGGAGTACTTTGTTACACACTGCTGCATATTATGGACATTTATATATGTGTATATTATATATTAGGTGTGTAAATGGGAGTACTTTGTTACACACTGCTGCATATTATGGACATTTACCAGCAGTAAAGGAACTGATACAGATGAGGGTTGATGTCAATCTCAAAGACTATAAAGGAGCCACACCTCTACATAGAGCTAAGACTGATGATATCCTGGAGGTAAGGTCTTATATATTGTATCATATTGAGGTAATAAGGGCATGTAATGCTGAACAGTGTATTCTCCCATATCTCTATATGTAAGATCGAGTTATCCATGCAGAACACACATGAAGGATATCTCTGTCTTGCATCACATGGTTTTGCTGTCTTACATCACGTGATGAAATAGACAATCAAATGACG
>JAUMGZ010189301.1:0-13367 GCA_032359645.1 Pododesmus macrochisma
TGTATATTTAGATGTTTTAGAATATTGGTTGTTGATTTTGTATTAACGTATTTTTTACCCTTTTCGCCGCCCATACACCAGCCTCCCAGCACGAAGCGAACGCCCTAACCACTGGGCCACCGAGCTGGTAAACTCAATTTAGGTGATTGGCCTTGGTTAATTAGAAGTTGTTATTAATTCTATTTTTGTTTGTAATATATCAAAATCAGGTTTGTAACTAGCTTGTGAACTGTTCCATAACCATATCTCCTGTTTCTGTTAGTAATTTAGTTCACCTTATAATGTGCATCATTCCGGGATAGATTGTTATTATATATATTCGGTGAAAAATCAGCACGAGCATCATCTGCATAGGGGAGACCAGCCAGGCCACAATGGAGCCTTCCTGGTGCAAACACCAGCCCAGAGATTGTATGCATTAATTCTTGTCAATATCAAATTAATTTTCATCAAATTCTACACACTTATTTATGGTGGTTGATTTGTGCCATCTCGACTTTTCGCCGCGAAAACCCGATAATTAGCGACTTTTCGCCTCGCGAAACGAAAAGTCTAAAAAAAATTACACGCTAATTGGTGACCTACTTTTTTAGTCTTTTTGCCCCAGCTTTGTCGTGTTTTCTACTTTTCGACTTTTCGTCCCGCCAAGCGATAAGTCAAAAAGTCGAGATGACACACTGAATCAGCCACCATACTTATTACCTGGTGAACCAAACTATTTTTTTAATAATAAAAAAATATAAACGTATCATTACATGTACAATAATATTTTAACACATAATGCACTAGTGATGAATATTTTAAACACTAGTAGATATATTTATGATTCAGATAAAAATCAGGGACACATGCTTCCCACTGTCCACTGTTCTCCATTACGATATTCATGTAGAGATATTAATTTTCACTCTACTTGAGTAATTTTTTTATTATTTTGTTATGTTTTTTTTTTTTTGCTTTTGTTTTTAGTTTCTTTAAGCGTTGTGTGACGTTTCTTCGTAAGACTGGGCTTCTCCTGTGGTGTCTCTACTTTATAAGTCGGCTGGCAGCACAATCCTTTATATCGACCTGGATTAAACATATTTTTTCGACTTACTTCTGAGATAATGTCATTTTGAACTCCACATGGGGTTATTTGTTGTTTAATGCTTTATGTGAATGTTTAAGGGTGGAAGAACTAAAATTAATATTTTCTACAATGAACCATTTATATGAATCGATCATCCCCTGTGTTATTGATTTCTTCTATTTTTGACATTCTGTATTAAATCACTATGATGATACACAACTAAGACGTTATGTCGGATAGGAGGGGTGGTTTGGACAGCATGCACATAGTAAGCCTACATTCTGAATGAAGATATCAAAAATAGTGAATAAATCCCCAGACACAAGTTTTCACATTCAAATAAAAAGTTCGCTTGTCATATAAAACCACCAAGTAATCGATACACATTTTATAGACGGAGCACATCTTACACAACTATACTGAGTTTGGAAAGGTTTAGTTAACAAGAGGCCCATTGGGCCTTAACGTCCATCTGGATCAAACATGCCTGTATTTTGATATTTGAATACTTTTACACTCAGGGTCATGGCTTGAACTAACTTGGTTCTCTGTGTCCTATAGTTACTACATATGATATATATCCAAGCATTATATTCTCTAGGTCATATAGTTTATGAGATTTTTTTTAAATTCGACAAATTTCCCCATTTAGGCCTCCAAAGTAGCGCCCCATGGGGACCTAAACCAATCATTTGAGCAAATCTGAACCACCTTCCCCTAGGGAAATATTGTACTAAGTTTGGATGGAATTGCTTCAGCCGTCTTGGTATATACAGAGACGTACAGATAGACTATTATACGCCTCTGGTATATATAGCAAATGAAGGAATACTTTATTGCTTTTGCATAGATATCTCCGGATTTAAGCTCCCTTTACGCTATTTTTAATCATCTTCATTCCGATAATCTAAGTGCCATTTTAAAAACTTCATTATTCTTTTTGTATTTTAAATAAAGAAGTTTTGAAGTTGAACCTTTGTGTTTTTGAATTTATTTACGGAACTTGTGAATCCGGAGTTCGTACAATATGTTAGACACTCCTTACTTCAGCCAATCACGGGTGGTGTTACATCTTAGTTCGTTGAACTCAAACATAGCAACACGGACGCCACACCAACAACATTTTCCAGCATTTAATATTGTGTACTTATTTGGATCAAAATGGATCAAACAAAACGACCACTTCTTATACCACCAGAATTTAGTACTTACGCTGAAAAGCATGGGATATTTGAAATGTACAAGGTAACAACATGAAATATCTTGATAAACACAAACTGTCAAAAAGTGTCAGTGTCAAGCTCCTGTCAGTAAAGTGTCGTTATTGCGATAATGTGTGTCGGGATTGTTACCTATATTATATGCATCATTTTTATGTTTGTGTGTTATGATATTCCTAATCATATTGATAAACAAAAGCAATTGATTTACAAATTTATAGGGAATAAATCTTTAAAATCTACAAAACAGGTGAGGAGATGCCCAACACATGCTTCAGACTCCGTAGTCATCACCTGTAACATCAGAACTTGTGGTTTTGTTTTTGAATGGACAGGAAGTCATATCAATTGTTGACACTTGTGTAAACATAATTTGAATTATCTGACTCGTACACCGCTTATTTTAATTTTCTGAAGAGGTGGAGAGTCATAACTTGTCCCCATATGAAAAGTGGGGAAATGCCGCCACAGACTTGATGCAGCAAGTTCCTGCCTAACTTCTCTTAAATCTTGACAAGTCAAATTATTTCTTCTGCTTTTATGACTTCTTTAACATTATTGTAACCAACAGACATAGGTATGACATTCCAACAACAACATATATAAATACTACAGCTGCTATTTTTAACCAAGTTATCAAATTTTAATAAACTTACAAAAGACCAATTTTCCATGATTTCAAGACAAGTCGTAGGGCCATTTTAATTATGTTGTAGTATACATGTATTTTGTAAAACATTGCAGTAAGAACACCATGTTGATGATGCCTTGAAAAGTTGCTAAAGATTTGTTTGTTAATTAATCGGCATGAATGTATAATTAAGTCTCCATCAAGCTACATGCAATTTGTACATAAATATTTTTAACCACAGTCTTTAGAAAGCCTTTGTTTGTTACTGAGTACAAACAAACTATAACGTATGCCAGAACAGATTACCGTAATACGTTAAAAATAAACTTTGCGCTCTTGCAGTCTTCGAATTTAGCCACAAGCCCGAAAGCCCAGGCCAGTAAAATCATGGTCAGGCTTGTGAAATTTTTCTAAAATGAGGAGTTACAAGCCAGTTATACCTAAAGAAAATTATTGAAAAGATGATATTCTGGCTTGTAAGTCAAAAAGTTTTTCGTGAAGACTGCTCTTGTTTCTTTATGTCTGACATGTTTTTAAGTAACCAAGTGATTGTTATTGTGTTGTAGAGGTTGATGGAATCACTCATCATTACCAAGCCCAACGATCCAGTGGCTTTCCTTATAGAGCTGCTAAAGAGAGATACTGATGATGGTAATTTTGAAATTATTAGTTAAAAAAGTCATAATATCTTATTCTATTTTTCATTTCTCTGCTGGATTTCTTTTTAAAAGACATGTGGAATAAGTTTAATCTGAATAACAGTACATGTATCATAATTTATACTTTCGTAAAATTACAATTTTATCAAAATAAAAATAATTTAAAGTAAAATGAAAAAGAATTTAAGATCACAATGATTGATTCACTTTCCTTTCTATATTTACATTTCTTTATTTTAGTGCCACAAGTAATTATAGTTGGCCCCCCAGCTTCTGGAAAGAAGACTATCTCTAAACTTTGTGCTAACAAACTCCGTACAGCTCATCTAACTACAGAAAATCTGGTGTCTGAGGCAGAAACTGACCTCAAAATGAAAGTCCAAGAACTTAGAGGCAAAAAACAGGTAACTTCTCAACAATTATTAATTCTTGATATTTAACATTGTTAAATTTTGCAATTTTTATTCTCCCTCTTTGTGGCAATAGAATCAGAGCTGTAGTGCGTTGTGCATATGTATTTCCTTGCTATACCTACAAATTAACTTGAGCTCATAGTCTATCTTAAGCCCACACATATAACCCCAGAAGTACAGATATATATTACAGAATATGTATGTAATATAAAGCCACAAGCTATTAAAGAATTAAGAGAATTTCTGTTACATGGTGCAAGAGTTATCACCCTTAATAAAACAAAATTTACTGCAGGAAAATATTCATTCTGAAAATTGGTTAATTTATTATAATAAAGGTACAAAATATTTAGAAGTATTTCTAACAGCATTTGTATGGAGTTAAAATGATTGCTTTAATATGGAGGAAGTTATACACAAATGTATAAATATTTATATTATTTTAATTGCATATTAAATATAGCTTCACAACTTAAAGTCAAAAAACCAAGTCTCAAAACAAAGGTGTATATAAAGGAGAGTATAAGCAAAGTCTTGATTTAAAACCAAAAAAAAATGATTATAAACAATAAAGTATGACACTAGTAAAATCAAGATATGAATATTTAAAAAAAAGGCATTTTAAGATAATAATAGAAATATAAGGACTATTTTAAGAAGTTTGATTTATATTTCACTTTCAGCCTGTTCCTGTTGATGTCTGGGTTAAGATTATTTCTGAGAGATTAAAACTGCCTGATTGTGTAAGGAAAGGTTGGGTGATGGAAGGATTTCCACAGACAAGAGAGCAGGCCTTGGCTCTAACTTCTATAGGAATACACCCTAAACATTGTGGTATGTGATCCCTAGCAGCAAGTGAACTAATTGTTTCTCTCATTATTGTTGATTTGAGAATACAACCACATATTTATTTCATTTTAATGCATATATAATATGTACATGTACCCTACACTCAGTCGTTGTATTAAACAGTGACCAGAAGAGTTTCAAATTTTCATAGTGTCAAGTAAATCTTATAAAAAAGTGACACTGATTTCAGCTCGTAAATCATGAATTTATATGTCATTCACTGGGTTAATAATCTTTTTAATGTTATGATAACTCTCTGTAGTAAATAAGTGTTTTATAGTCAAAGATTGACATCATGTTTCTGTTGGGAAATAAACATTCAAGTTAACAATGCTGATCACATAAACATGTGTATTTGTATTATCCTTTCTTTCATATTAGATTTTGACATTTGTATCAAGTGAAACCAAAAGATGCTCAATAAGCTCTGCATTTCTGTACATACATTTATTTGATGGTAGAGAACATCACCATTTTATTTCACTTTTTGTATATTGTACTTTAACAATATTTTTATTTTTTAGTGTTATTGGATTCACCAGACACAGTGTTGATTGAGAGAGCCCAGGGAAAGAGAGTAGATCCTAAAACTGGAGGTGAAAGTTTAACAAAATAACAATCTTTGTCTTCCTTAGAACTGAAAATCAAAGTAGAAAAGTTGAAAAAATGATTTTTATACATGGATTTATAATGCTGATTTTATAAAAATGAATTAAATGGCATTATATTGAGAACTATGTTCTATTCAGTAACAGATATATAAGTTATTCAAGCATGGAGAATAGAAAAGATTTTACACAAGGAAACAAAAAACAATTATTAAATGTTAATTACATGTGTCACATTTTCATGGAAGATAAAAGATTTTTTTAGGATGAAATGTACTAAGCAGGTAGAATTGTCTTGGTATAAAATGTTGATGTATTGTTTGTAGATATTTACCACACCACCTTCGACTGGCCTACAAACACTGAGGTACAAAACAGACTAGAGGAATGCCCTGGATACTCGGAGGATGAAATGGTAGCCAAACTCGTAGAACATCACCGACATATTGACAGCATCTTAAACTGTTTCCAGAAAGTCACTAAAGTTGTAAATGCTGATCAGCCAAAACCTGATGTATTTTCACAAGGTAGTTATATAGATTACAATGTGTTACTGAAGCGTGCAAAAACTAGAAATGAATTTCATGTCTTCAGTTTTTCGTGTTAAATGGATGACTAGATGTGCATTTTTGTGTGTTTAATAACATTAATGATTAATAATGACATTTTTTATCAATATATATTAAAAAAAAAAAAAAATCAACATGCAAAAAGTGCACAAAATAATATGTTTAAAACATTATATTTTAATGCAAATTTGAAGTCATCCACTTAAAGAACTCAACAGATAATAGAATGTCTTGTATTGGTCAAGTTTATATTCAGTATTGTGCTAGTGTTTACATATCTGTTTACTTGATATCTGTCTTTCAGTGTTTACATATCTGTGCAGTCAACCAAGGATCAATGCTCCACACACACCTAGAGTTGTACTGTTAGGAGCTACAGGGTCAGGAAAAGGAGTCCAAGCTGCACTTCTCGCCAATAAATATAACATTGTTAATGGTAGGGCATCACTTTTATGTAAAAGTTATTTTTATTTAATGCTAAGATCATTAAATAATCAATTTTGATTTCTGTGTTTTTTCCTCTGAAATCAAATAACAAAACCATTTAGACACTACTGAAAGAATTGAGTATAACTTGAATTTGAATCACTTTTTCCTTTGCATATGAAATAAGGATCGCTTGTAAATAGTTATCTCCCCTGCATATATTGTAAAGGAATTCTACGTGTTGAATTAATGTTATTTGAATGGCAATTTATTTTAATTAATTTTTTCAGTGTCTTGTGGATCACTATTGAAGCAGGCCATTGCTGATGAAACTAAACAAGGCCAGGCAGCCATTGCATATATGGACAAGGGCATGATGGGTAATTTACAAAATATGTTTATTTGGTTCTAGTACCTTGAATTGTTGACTAAACTTAAAAGAAAAATTGATAAAATTTACTTTGGCTATGGGTTTTACTGGTAATGCCTTTGATTTATAGTTTCGTTAATTCGCTATGAAAACTGATGATTATTGTCTACAATACGCAATGTGTTAAAGATTACATTGTGAAGATATTCCATGATTATAATATTACATTCTTGCAATAAATAACAAGGAACTATATGTTATTTTTCTCATGTAAAAGTGATAGTTCAGTCAATGGCTTAACACTGCTTGCTCCAATATCTAAGTTATATAGTTTTGATGATCTGTCAACTTATTAGTCATGTTCCATTCTATTTTCTGTAGTACCTGACAACATTGTTATGGAGGTCCTACATGAGAGACTTGCACAGCTGGACTGTGTAAGTAGAGGTTGGGTGCTCCATGGATTCCCAAGAACAAGAGAACAAGCAGAGACAATCACAAAAGAAGGATTTGTTCCAAACAGGTTAGTGTTAGTGGCTGTAATGATCATTCCATAGGCCTGTCTTAGATGTGTTAGTGTCAGTGGCTGTAATGATCATTCCATAGGCCTGTCTTAGATGGGTTAGTGTTAGTGGCTGTAATGATCATTCCATAGGCCTGTCTTAGATGGGTTAGTGTTAGTGGCTGTAATGATCATACCATAGGCCTGTCTTAGATTGGTTAGTGTTAGTTGCTGTAATGATCATTCCATAGGCCTGTCTTAGATGGTGCATATATTATGTATGGCGTTGTATAATCAAGATATGTATTGAAGATACATGTTTGCTCGACCCGGTGAGTCCTTGTCCTTCCGAAGCAATTAGGGCACAGATTTTGCGTTATCAAGAACGATATGTTTTGATACTTAACACATTTCTTCCAGACATATTGAAGATGTACACCCCTATGAAGATTCACAAATTTTTGGAAGATTTACTAAATATGAAACTTTCTTAAAAAACATTATGTAGGGGTACCAATAATGTGAACTATAGAACTACAGTTTATAATTGATCCTTGTTGAACTTTGCACAGTTGCTGAATATAAATAGAAGATGTGCACCTCGTATTTCATTGGAGTTTTATGAATTTTGGTACCATCAACCATGTAATAAGCTTAGTAAGATTTCTGCTATTTGCATGCCCTAAAGCTCAGTAAATTACTGATCATCCCTTTAAATTGAGGACTTTTTCTACTTTCAGAGTGTTTTTCTTAAATGTACCCAATGACTCTGTGATAGAGAGACTGGTGATGAGAAGGACAGACCCCATCACAGGAGACCGGTACCACCTACTGTACAACCCTCCCAGGACCCAGGAGGTTAAGGACCGACTCGAGACACACACGAAAGACCAGGAGGAGGAGGTCAAGAAACGACTCAGTATGTACAACGCTTACGTGGAGGAGATAGCAGACTATTACATAGAGGCACAACATGTTAACGCTGACCAGGATCCCCACACAGTGTTTGAGTGTATAGAGAGTATGATCGTTAATCCACTTCCAAAGCGGATCTCATCCTAAAGACCCGTGCTGACTGTTAATTATTGTGCTTGTAAATATATGTGATACTTATAGACAATAACTGTAGGCTGGACCAGTGAACCTCTGGCTGTATATAACCTGATGTTATAAGTGGACTTCCCATTAGGGAACAAACAACTGTTACAAGTGGTATTAGTATCGACAACCTAGTACATAACTGGAAAACTGTTTAATCTGTGAATTTCTTATAACATAATAAATGAGTACTGAAAAAACTATGAAAACAACTGCATTCAGAGAATTTCTCGCTGCATACAAATTAAGGTATTCAGAATGATGTTGATACACAGTATTTATGTACTGATAAAGTATCATAGTTTATGATAATAGATATAAATGGCTGTATCCATACATTAATTTGGTGTAACCAAGCTTACACACACACTGACTACATTTTAATACCCAAATGTCAAATCCATGTACTTTTAAAGCATTGTGATAAAACAGCATTATATCAATTACTTTTTAATTATAAATGAATTTTAAAGGATTAATATAAAAATAAAATCAGCTGGAAAAATCACATTTTGTTTTTATTATGGGCTTGTCAAAGATTTGGCGAAGCCCATTTATTATTGTATCATGTTTGTCTTGTCTGTTAATGTTTTCTTCTGACCTCATCTAGTCATACAGTTTCAAACAAAATTTGATGAAATTGGAAATCAACAGAGGATATGCAAATTGTTTAACAAGATGCTGCAGAATTTGTTTACCAGAGTTACTGCCCCTTTTGTACTTACTAATCTTGTATGAAGTTATAAATTAACATGTGACCTTAATTTATCTTGTCCTACAGTTCCAAACAGAATTTATAAAAGTTGGGTCAATATGATGGACATCAACTGAAGATTTGCTTTGAAATCAGTACACTAATGTTTATTTCACCAGAAGTTTTCCATCAACTGAAGATTTGCTTTTGAAATCAGTACACTAATATTTATTTCACCAGAAGTTGTACATCAACTGAAGATTTGCTTTTGAAATCAGTACACTAATGTTTATTTCACCAGAAGTTTTCCATCAACTGAAGATTTGCTTTGAAATCAGTACACTAATGTTTATTTCACCAGAGGTTTTCCATCAACTGAAGATTTGCTTTTGAAATCAGTAAACTAATGTTTATTTCACCAGAAGTTTTCCATCAACTGAAGATTTGCTTTTGAAATCAGTACACTAATGTTTATTTCACCAGAAATTTTCCATCAACTGAAGATTTGCTTTTGAAATCAGTACACTAATTTATTTCACCAGAAGTTTTCCATCAACTGAAGATTTGCTTTTAAGAGCAGGATACTAAAGTTTATTTATGTGCCTTCTTTACCTAGGTTTATTTTTGCATCGTGTGTTAACTTCTTAACCCAACTAAGTACTACAGTTTAGAAAAGAATTTTATCTTATGATTATAGTGTTATTGAATTGCATAAAGCCATTACATAATTATATAATATGCAACACGTTACATATAACTTCATTGACAAGCTGTTTTGATTGGCAGCATGGCACACACCCTTTCTGTTCTGATTGGCCATGACTTGATTATGATGTCATATTTCATTGTTACGGTGAAGACTTTTCAGTGCTTACGTTCAAATATTTCAAAGCATTTTTATGATAAAATCAGAAATAACGTTTTTTATTTGTGTCCTATGATGAAAAGAATCTGAAATTTGTTTCCTGTAAATGATGTATCCTGTATTATCAAATGACATAGACATTGTCACTGTTAACTGAAGATACACTCAATATTAAATACACTGAACCAAATTTTTTAACAAAGACTATCAAAAATTTATAGCTCCTTCATAGCTTCAGTTAGTATGGAATTTAGCTATTTATTTACGGAAAGAATATCTACCCAAGATTCTAATATTTTTTGTGCAGGCAGATGTGAATGCACAGCTTGTTACCAAGAACTGTACTTGTATTATGATGCCTTCAATCTGGGAGTAGCATGTTAAATGTTTATGTATTCCTCCCAGCTTCAATGCAGACAGAATGAAACGGACATATTCTGATCTGCTTGCAAGTGCTATCATAATTGTATTTTAAGCCTGGGAGTGTAACAGAATAAATAATTTTCAGGAAACTGCCAATAATTAATAACAAAAGACTACTGATATTAATCTAAATTAACTTTCTAAGTATATATACTTATTACTATTACAAGTGTAGCCATTTTGAATGACACTTCAATGTTACAATTTGGGTGAAGTCTAAAAGAGCAGAGTCTTTTAAAGGGTCCTTTATACAGATTTCACTGTGGTCCGTCTGGTGGTGTTTCTATAAAATATATAATGTTCATGAAGTGTTCCTATATTCAATTTTTTTTATATGATTTGTCTATATTTTTCGATCATCTGTTTTCACTTATTCAGTTTCATTCTACAGGAAAAGATTAAGATATGATGCAAACATCAAACATTAGTTCTAATTAAAGTGAAATGACAAAGGTAAAACAAACTTGACAGATTTGTTGACAATATTTAATCTGTTTATGCCCAATCATTTGAACAAATTTGAGTCACAATCCCTGAAGTATTCCACCTATCTGGTTTGGTTTTACAATGGTGAGTTGGTTAACAGATGCTACAGAACTTGCGACAATATTGAGTAGCTACATTGTTTGGCGGGAAACATAAATTCAGTGTGGCATTGACATCTCTACAGTCTACCAATGGACTGTCTACACAAGGTGGTGTAGTCTGTGCAGTACTTGGTCGCAGAGTTGGTGTTTTAAAAGTAGTTAATTTAGATGTTACAGGTTGTGCTATAGTTGGTTGTGGTGAAGTTGGTTTACGTGTCGGTTGAGGGGTAGTTGGTTTACGTGTCGGTTGAGGGATAGTTGGTTTACGTGTTGTTGGTTGTATTGTAGTTGGTTTACGTGTTGGTTGAGGGGTAGTTGGTTTACGTGTCGTTTGAGGGGTAGTTGGTTTATGTGTTGTCTGTGTAATTTGAGGCGCTGTAGGGATGTTTGTTGAGGCATTTTCTGTTGAAGAAAAGAAAAAATAACTAGATAAACTCATTATAAAAATATATATCAGCACTCACATTATCATACAAGAAACTTCTAGGATGCATTTCCTTAGTTTTAAATGACCTTGACAATTGACAAATTTAACACTAAAATACTAGTTTTAATAGCATTGCATGCAGTTATGAGAACTTAATTAGAGAACAATTCAACCATAATTATGCTGTTCTGTGATAACATCATTACATGTTTGGCTATAGGTCTATGGATTTACCTGATATTAACAGTTTGTTTTTATGTGGGTTTAATGTCCCTTCAACACATGTCTAGGTTATATCAAGACAATGTCTGCTTGTGACAGTGCGCACTGATGGCCATTTTATAGTGTTGTTTCATGCCACAACACATTGACATGATACTTCACTCGGTCACATTATCCTGACACCAAGCCAAACAGTACTCTTTCTACCCAGTAATGCTGAGCACTTAGCAGGGAGCGAGTAGATTTCCTAATTTTCATGTCTTAGGTTTGACGCAGCCAGGATTTGAACCCTGCCTACAGGAGCATGAAGTGAACGCTTTACCAATGAGCCTCTGCACTGGTAATCCCTGGATTATATGATTATAGAAACTATGACCTTGACCTTGTTCCCTATCATTTTATTTTCTAGGTATTCTAAATAGCTTATGTAATACATATATCAAATCAATTGTCTACCTTGTACAGTGTAATGTTATCTCTCCTATTTTCTACAAGACTTAGTGCAATACTTGTACATGTATTATATTTACCTCCTATCTTCTACAAATGTAAGATTATATTTCTACCTTATACATAATGATGCAATGCTTATCTTTTTCCTATCTTCTAAAAATGTACTATATTTATTTTTCTCTGTGTACACATGTTGTTTTTATCATTTTACAAATGTAATAATATATTTCTACCTTCTATACATAAGTGCCTGTTACATCCTCCATTGCTACAGCATTGATTACACAACTGAGATGACCGTCGTCCATACTGATTAATTAGATCACAGCGCTGCAAATAAAAACAATATATCAAATCTTAAACTACTGAAGTGAAACAACAATGTAAAGTTTCCATCTTTATAGACATGTGTAACCAGTTTTTAATGCATTAAAAGATTATATATAGAGGCTGTTATGCCCAATACACAGTTTCCTGGTCAATGGCTATGATTATTCACAAGATTTGAAAGAATATTTTCTGCAACATATTATATACTAGTATAAGGTGTTTGCAGAAAAATATAATATCTAGTTTCATGTAAAACAAACACTGCAAACGGTACATAATGTGCATAAATAAATAAATAAAAGTAAATAAATTGCTAAAGATATTGAGTGGAAACGATAACAGCAACAAGGGGCAATAACTCTTAATTACTGTCAATAATCATAAATATCGAACTTGTACCAAGCTTTGATGGTAATAAACCTTGTCCTGAAGTTGAAATTGCATTGTAAATAATGACCCAAGATATTGAGCTAAAGATGCATGCCCACACCAATTTGATAACATAATACGTCTTTAAAACCCCAAAGGACTAGACAGAAGAAGATTTAAAACAAATGTATTAATTTAAAAGAATTTTTTATATAAAATTACCGTTTTTGTTTCACACCCAAGTTTGTACTTCATGTTGTAAGCAGTATTGACAAACTCCTGGACAAAGCATCTCTATGTTAAATAGAATATATAACATTATTACACATACAATATATATATACAATATCATCTCATTGACAAACTCCTGGACAAAGCATCTCTATGTTAAATAGAATATACAACATTATTATGCATACAATATATATACAATATCATCTCATTGACAAACTCATGGACAAAGCATCTCTATGTTAAATAGAATATACAACATTATTATGCATACAATATATACAATATCATCTCATTGACAAACTCATGGACAAAGCATCTCTATGTTAAATAGAATATACAACATTATTAT
>JAUMGZ010189312.1:0-13367 GCA_032359645.1 Pododesmus macrochisma
AACCACAACACCCCCCCCCCCCCCCCCCCAGCAATTACTCGTCTTCCAAGTTATTCAATTTCGACCTTGCCCCGTGACTTCAAAATATGGTCATGTCTTAGAAGTATTTAACGTTCATTTACCATCAATATATAATAACTCTGGATTAATCCAGCTAAAAGTTATTTAAAAAAAAGTATGTTTGAACTTGACCTTTGACTTCAATATCAAGGTTGATAAAGGTCCTCCTAAAACCTTTCCCCATCTATTACTTTGACATTCTTAAGACTTTTCCGTAAGAAAATAAAGTTAAATATTTATTTCAATTTTGACCTTGATCTTTCACCTTAATTGTTTGATCAATGAAGTACTTGCCTTAAACGATCGCTCACCGTGAATATAATGACTCTGGGTTAATCAAAAATAGAAGATATTTGAAGGTCAAGGAAAGGCCTCCAACAAGACCTGCCCTTGTTATCAATATAAAGAGTTTGCTTTCATTCATTAATAAGGTAGTAAGAAAAGTGTGTTTTTGACATTTTTGACCTTGACCGTATGCCTCAATATCAAGGTCAGTGAAAGGTCTTCCAAATACCTCCCATTAAATGTTAGGTTTATTTAGAAATGAGTTGTTTTGGAAGACATGTTTTTGCAATTTTGACCTTACTCTTTTATATGGTTTGTCAAAAGACGTTCTGTTGATTTCACTCATCATGTTTTTTAATTGAAATGTCCCCCTGGTGAGAACTAATATGTTTCCTTATTTGAAATTCATTCACTAAATTAGTCAACTATGTTATAAGATATTTGATTTTTTGACTTTTGACTCCCACACTGTTTTTAAATGTTCCCCTCCCGGAGTTCTATCTTGTGTTCAAATATAAAGTCAATAGGTATTTAACAAAAGCCCAAACAATACATTTTGGAGGAAAATATAGCAAAAGGCCCATAGGGACCAAAGACTGTCCAGGTGAAATATGTCTATAAGTATATTTTTGGAATTTGAATACTTTGACCCAAGGGCCATGCCTTGAACACATTTGGTTCTTCGTGTCCTGAAGTTACTACAAACCAAAGCATTGAGAACTAAACCTTCTAGCTTATTAGTCAGATAAGCTAGCATTTTTAAACTTTGTTACAAAATTCCAATGTGGGCCCCTTTGGGACTGAGCCATATCAATTGAACAAATCTGAAATCCCCTTCCCCAAGGATGCCTTCTACTAAATTTGGTCGAGATTGGTTCAGTAATTTGGTGTATGAAGTCGAAAATGTAAAAGTAAACATATTTGCTATATAAATAGTGTTGAACTTTGACCGAAAAACGCGTAGGACCATTGTAGACCACATTGTCATGCCTTTAACAAACGTGGTTCTCCATGCCCTAAAGTTTCCACATACTAAAGCATTCAGCTCTATGCCATGTACATTATACGAATTTTTTAGTTTTGAAATTTTGTTAATTGTTTCTCATTTGGGCATACAAAATGGCATCCCTTCATCATATAGTGTCAAACTAAAACATATTATATCCGAGTAGTTAGTCTGGAGATGCCTTATGATTATTAAATGTGAATGGTTATTGTTGACATCAAGTGATTTTCTTTAAAAAAAAAATTATCAACGCTGACAAAATACACATTAATATACACAGTGTGTGGTATATACAGATCACACAACCTTACGACGATAATGAAACAAGTTGTCATTACAAATGAGTGAAGATTAGATATTTTTGTTGACTTAAAACAAACATGGACTCTGATTTTAACAATCCTACAATAAACTTGTACTAATCTAATGTATCATATATCTGACTAAATATTTAATTGAAACATCTAAGTACATTATATGTGTGGATGGTTTTTCACAGAACATGATAGTTGTCAAAGTTTGCTATACTAATTGAAAAATGGAATCATCAAAACGAAAGACTTTGACAAACCAAAAACAGCCTGACTTCAGCCTACTCAGCACCTGAACGAAAGACATTGACAAACCAACAACAGCCGCACCAAACAATTCAGCACCAGAAAGACATTCTCTAAAACTTAATTGACTTTCAGTTTTTCTTTTAAGCACTGACTTCTTGTATAGGAATTAGGGCTTTTGAAGTTAAGATGAATAACATACTAAAAATTAAGGCACTGTTTTTAAAATTATGAATTATTGCAATGGCCACCAATAAATAGGTTATCTATATAGGAGGAAAGAACCAGTACTCTGTGTGAGAAGGCCGCGTTCCAGATTCCAGGCCTAGTTACAAACAGACGCCCAATAAAGAAAAAGAGCAGACAAGACCTCGATATACAAAGATACGACGCCAATACGGGGGTGGTACAATTGTGGTAAAATTTCCGATGTTGATGAAGGACAAAAACCAGACCCCAAACATACAATGAATCTAAATATATTCTTGCCCAGAATTTATATGTGCGTGCAGTCAAATTTTAAAACCGGTATTCCTCTGGACATTTAAAAAAATAATCCGAAATTCTCTTCATTTCCTCTTCATAAACAGTGAATAAAAAAGATCCTTGAATGGAAAATAATTGATAAGGATCAAAATCCATTGTTTTCATACATCTAACGGCTCATTTAAAGCGTTATCTACTGGGGGAAAAACTCCTCACACACTTTATGAACGTGCCCAAATGTGTAAAAACATATTTTATTATGTATTGTGTATTGTATTACATTAGTTAATATACATGCTCTCTTTGATCGTTATCTATTTATCTATCAAATCAAATGAAATGATATTAAAAAGTAATTATAGATATGCTGAAACATTGATAATGTACACACACTTATATCAAGTGTTTACACCGACATAGGACAGTACTGATCGTCGTCTTAAGGTCAGACACAAGTTTGACCTCCCTATCTAAAGTATCACCTTAAACACAGAAGCATACAGACGAAACATGTACTTTTACTCTGCGATCATCGTTATGAATTTTTCTTTTTTATATGTCACATTTGGTAAGTATGGTTTATTCTTAATCACGTCTATACAGTTCTTGTTCAAGAATAATGTGTTTTTGAATTCCTGTTACAGTATTGTACGCTTGATGAGTCATATTTTACTTAAGATTAACAACTCTCTGAACTTCTCCTTTAAGAAGGTTTATTTTGTATTAATGCTTGTAGTGTAGCTTGAGGCCCCCGCATTCGCGCGTTAAGTAAGAAGGTTGGGATCCTGTGAACCAGTTTAACTACACAATTCAATTAGTAAAATGAACGTTCTAAGTCGTTCTGAGGTGTTGAATGGCATCGAATATTTATGTGATGTGGTTTAATGTGTTTTTTGTTGTCATTTGATATGTTTGTTGGCGTTTTCCTGGGTCGTCAGTTCCTCTTACTTTTATGACATCATTCTTAAAATTAACAGCAATTAAATATTGATATTTCTGTTTTCACTGCACTCATTTGTTGACATTCCAGGATGCAAAGACACAGAACGGTTCGCGTCATTGCCCATTAAGTCATCAGATGGTTTGAGGCAGTATAACATTATATTAGATAAAACTAACTGGGAGACTGCACACGAATATTGTCAAAGCCTAAATAGCAGTTTATTATCAAATATGTCAAGTATAGTTAAAGCGGACCTTCAAAACATTCGATCAAGGGATGGTGTGTTAGACTCCCTAGCAACTGGTTTCTGGATCGGACTGCGCCGTAAACTAGTCTGGATGTGGCCAAATGGTAAGTTTCAGAGATCAAATTATATCAATTTTTAATTTTGCAATATTTATTGGAGAATTCCTGAAGAATCAAAATAGAAATATATGTACCTACAAAAATAAAGGAATTGTGTTAACCTTTCATTGTAACTCTAAAAAACTTAAGAAGAATATACTTGGTCTAGTAACCACGTGTATTAATAAAGATTTAAACTGAGAATAGTTTAAAGATTTCAACAATTCATTAATTTCCCCACCCCTTTACTTTAATGTGTTTAATATTGCAGCAAAGCAGCTTGTTACACCATTCAGTGAGAAAATTGTGGATATCAAAGACAAAAATCAAAGAATACAACTAACGTAATGAGGTTTTAATTAATATATTGTGATAAAATTAACGAGGTTTTTATTAATACATTATAATAAAATTACTACGAACGATACTTACAACATCATAACATCTAAAACAAGTATCAGTTTTTGAACATTATAATACCATGTTGCTGTTTTATCATTCAAAAGAGTCGTCGTTCTTTGTGCCATTTTATCCACCCAATGAAGTAGAAATTACAAAAGCAAAATACGCTACTCTCACGAACATCAGATTCTTTAAAAGGTCAGAACGAAACTAGGCGTCCACAAATGGTGAATGTCGTTCACCGCGAAGAAACCCATAGCAATTGGCAGTATATAATATTGGATGGTATTCTTTGTGCTGACTATCAAAAAGGTTTGACAAACTGATACAATCAAGTGCTCATTCAACCCTTTACTTCTCTCAGTATTCAAAAGCTACTGAATGTTTTGGTCCCCATTGTGGACTGAACCCTAATATTTCATCAATTCTTTGTTCCTTTTCCCACATTACTTTCTGCCAAATAAATTCAAATTGTCCTTTTGTAGATTTTGAGATGAACTTTATAATCTTCACAGTTTTTAAATTTTGATATGTTGTGTCTAGTGTATAACCATACAAACAAAAGGTTTTTTGTCGAATTTCTCCTTTTGATCCCTTTTGGTGCCTTATGTTGAAAGATTGCCCTAAATCGAACAACACCTCAATTTCCTTAACAAGCTTAAGAGGATGACTCCTTCCAAGTTTGGTTAAATAAATTGCATTTTTAGGAAATGCTGAAAATGTCGTCTAACAGGTTCATTAGCCACATGTTGAACAAACTTTTTATGAAACGCATGTTTTGGTTACGCATGTTATATGCCATGTGTTTAACATGTGTTTTGTAGTTTCATACGTTTAACATACGTTCAACGACTTTTAGGTTTTGATTCTACACAGTGTATTTCCTGTAGGAATATTATTGATATCATTTTATACAGATAGTGCTCATAAGCGTTTGACCTTAAACTTGTTCACGTTACTTAATTTCATATCAAGTTGTCTTTTTCGTGTTTGTTTGTAATTTATGTAAATTTCCTGAAGAAAAAGTATCACTAAAAGCTGATATAAATCTTTATTTCACATAAGGTACCAGAAATCAAGCGGCCAATACAACTGGACTTTTGCAGACATGAATCACCAAAATAGTCTGAACACGGAAAGAGTGAGGTCAAGATACATATGCGAAGTTAAGACTGAAAGTAAAGTCACTTTGATACATTAAACGTTTTTTCATGTTAAGAGACTGAAATCAGTTTTTGTTTGAATACTTTCAATTCATGATGCAGATTTGATAATTAATAAAAAATTTAAATTTTAACATCGAAAATATAATACAATTCCATTGTATTTCCTATTGTGTTGATATGAACATTCAATTTATCTTGAATAAGAAGAATGTGTTAATCATTGAAATGAAATTATTAAATTTATTTAATTGAAGCAATTCATTTGCGCATTCCAAGATTATGCGTTTAGTAAAAATATGAATAACGGACAATTAACTTATTTCATTAAGAACCTTGATTCGTAACATCCGTTGAGAAAATTCATGATATGTGTGACCTGTCCACCACTAACAGAAGATAAATATGAAGCTATTGCTTGGTTTATATTAGTACTTTTATTAGACCTAGGGGTATTACATTTGTATAAGGCATAGACCGCGGACCGATAACTTGGTCAGTTCTCAGGAAAAGGCAATTGATACTATACAAGGTTTTTTTAATAACAACATATTTGAGGGTGTTCAATGTCATGTAGCACATTTCGTGTTGTCATAATAACGCCGAAACGCTGCTAGTTAATTATTGAATTAGGTTAGTGTCTATACTACAACTCAATTTGTTTTTGTTATAGATGGATGCGAATCAATATGTGGAAGTGTTTATGAGTCTCGGTTAAGAGCATATTGCCTGATAAATCATGACAGTTGTTATATATTTGGAGGTCATGGTATTATCAAAAGTTTCAGTTGGACTCTTGCTAACACGTTATGTCCTGAAAATGGTTTTCTGGTTGAAATTACAAATGAAAGTATTCAGAATGAAATTAAACAACATTTAGAAAAACATCCCAGTATGATCAGCTCATATTGGATAGGCGCTGTTCCCTTGAACACATGGATGTGGGAAGCAGGTAAGTGTGTATACTGTAGTTCAAAAATAAATCAAAAGTCTTGACTTTTTTTTTAAGATACCAAAATGGAGAACAAAGGTGGCATTTTCAACCGTAAACGTATCTAATAAAAAAGTCATGCGAATTTGACGGACAGTAGTAAGTGAGATATTCACCCGATTTTCAGTTCAAAATTAAGTGCAGTTCTGAAATTCAGTTTACAAAAAAAGAAATATCAGAAAAACTGCTCGCTGGATTTCCCATATTTTGCATAATATTGAAAGCTCTATAGTAAATAAGGATTAAAACACATGGACCAAATCTGATTTTTTTTAAAGTAGTTTGCTCACTGCCATGTTACCTTAAATTTTGCGGACATTTACGTAGCATCTTCCTGATTTCTTACTTAAACAAAAATCCCCTATAAAACCAACTTCTCCCTGGGTTATCAGGTATGAACGCTATAGGTAGTATCTATAAACAAAGTGCATTGTAAATATTTATAAATATGCGTCAGTGCAAAGATACAGATTCCCTGAAAAGTTTCCCTATCTAATACGAATTAAATACAGGTTATGCGTAATAGCGTCTACGAAATTTTGGCAAAGTGTGAGAAAGCATTTTGATAAAATGTATTAATCGTATTGACTGAAAGAGCTTTCTAAGTACTGATAGAAAGAAAATCTCTCACGCCATAAAAATTTGGCTCTTTTATCAAAATGCATTAATGTGCAATGGAAATAGCACTAGTATTATACCTGTGTAATGTGAGTGCATTGATGAGTATGTAGGACAATGGTGGTTGTGGAGATGATACGGTGCAGTCTGAGTACACGGAATTACCTGCCAGGTGTGTGAATCTCATATACACGACCCTCACTTGACGGCTCAATCTACTCTCTGGCAAACCAGAAGCAACAATAGTCTATTAATGCCATTATTATCTGTTTGATATATTATCTGTACCACTTGCACCCGAGACTATCTGTGTGTATTTCCAACGAATCTCTGAACTCTCTGACGTCATTCGTACGATGAGTGTCACAACACAAGAGATCTATACTGTGAGTAAGACTCGTAGTCACGTGGTCGGCTTCAGCTGCTGTCCATAAAACAGGCGGGAGATGAAATATCGAATCAATACGATAGTGCTTAGCTGCTAGCAAGGATAGCTTAATACAAAGAACGATATACATTGGACAAAGTTAAAATTGAAATCAGTGCATATACAAAGCATGACATTGGGAAGTGCAGTGTCAGACTATCACAGAGGATCGAAAAAATACGACAACAAAATGGAAAAGAAGTCAAACGAAGACGGGGCTGTACTATTTCCTGCAGAAATAGCCGCCCTCAGAAAGGAGCTGCAGTGTGACCGCACAGCAAGATCGGCCCCTAATTCTAGATCGTGTTCCTTTAAAGGGAGGCCGAGAACAAAGGGTCTGCGACTTCAGATTGAAGAACCTCGGAGAAATAGTCTTCCAGTTACAGACAATTTGTCAGTGTCTTTCACGGACATAAGAACAGTGTCCCACGTGCCCTTGCAAAGAGTACGCTCATTTAAAGTTACCTCAAAGGGGATAGAGAATAGAGGTGACTCGCTCAGACGGAGGAGTAACACAAGCATAGCGTCTACAGGTAGCTCCTCGCGCTGTGAGAGGGCTAAGAGTTTTGAGAGAAGGGAGCGCTTCCCCAGTAATACGTCCGAGTATAGCGCCGGGTGTAGCTCTTGTACCTCGACTGGACAGGGATATTACAGGGTACTGGTGCTAGGGGATGACGGGGTCGGCAAGTCAGCCCTTACCAACCAATTCATGACGTCAGAGTACATGGGCAATGTTGATATCACTACAGGTAAGTTATAGTTTGATTAAAACCTAGGAGAGAGAGAGAGAGAGAGAGAGAGAGAGAGACTAAAACATTTGTCTTTCTCAACTTTGAAATTACACTATGTTAAATATGTGCATTGTGTATGTGTTATAACCTATAAAAACATGCTTTTTTTTTTTTTTTAAATTTGAGTCGATGTAACAGTGTAACGTATTATTTTTTTTTGCAATTTTATCGATGCGACGTTTTAGAACTGGGTGACTTGCAATGATATTATCAGACACAGTAATGTGTGATGTACGATTGCGTGTTAGGCACTCTATCTCGGATGATCTAGTATAATTATGATGTCAATGCGTCCGTGGAGAGTCCACACAGAAAATCTACCTGTCGCATCACCAATGAAAGCACTCATTTGTTTTATGTTATCCAGTTAATAGATAAAGGCGACGAGTTAGACAGATATATGGAATGTTTTCAGCAGTGATTAGTCCGAGACATCGGGTGTGATTACTTGGCGACGTTCGGTAATGACTCAACAGGATAGATAGCATTGTATCTAAGTTGTAGATAATACCACATTTCACGAGTGATTACATATTGACTGTACCAATGATGGGGAGGCTGAGATAATACCGTATCGCGAGCCAATATTTCCCCGCGTATCACTGTGATCAGTCAGCAGTGCTATGTTGACATATTGTTAATAGAGTGAGACTTTTGACGATATTATATATTGAGATTAAGTAAACATTATCAGACTGAATATGATTAATAACTGTATCGATCTAGTGTTTCTGGTGCAAACTTGTCAGGGTCAGTCTCTATATAAAAGCTAATTTGCCACACAAATATTTCTTTCCAATTGTGACACATATTTTTAAAATCATCAATTAAAGACTAAGTTCGACGCATGATTTACTGCTGCTGTGACTTAGCATTTTTTATTTATTACCAATTAACAAGTCCCACGTGCTTGTAACACCTTGCCGCAACAAGGGAGTCAGAGAGTTCGGGTGCCTCTAAATCCGGTCAGAGAGGTTGAGTGCCTCTATAATCCGGTCAGAAAGATTGAGTGCCTCTATAATCTGGTCAGAGAGATTACATATGCCTCTATAATCCAGTCAGAGGGATTGAGTGCCTCTATAATCCAGTAAGAGAGATTGAGTGCCTCTATAATCTGGTCAGAGAGGTTGAGTGCCTCTATAATCCGGTAAGAAATGTGAGTGCCTCCATAATCCGGATTGTTATTTGGCTGATATTTTACATTCGTTGGAAATCCATTTCCTTTTATTTTCTCATCTTTGAATGTATTTTACGTCTTTTTTATATATAAACATATCGGTTATGTTCATTGTTTAATATTGATGTCAACAGTGGTAAAATTGGGATTCCCATGTACACAAAACTAGCCTCTTTTCGAAAGAAAATTACATATATGTAATTTTGTTGGATGCATTTCCACGGATTTATCTTGTAATAAATATCCGGGCTTCCACATTCCTGGTAATTATATAAGATTGTTTTGCCAAAGATGGATCAGACATCGTCCAAACACATAATTAACCAAGGTGCCAGACTGACGCGCGAGACAATTCTGATTATGGTATTGTCCGTAATAAACACAACCCGTTATATCAAACTATACATAATAAAACCCGGTAATACAGTGTAATAACACGTGTCTGGCAGACCGAACGTGATTATACTGTTTATATCAAAGACGGAGATACGTAATTATGTCTGGCTTCTTAATAAAATGAACAGTGTTCACCGGTAATTTGTGTATAAAAACCTTTATTTTTCTACAAAAATTATTGAAAGTGAAAACAATGATATTAGATTAATTTAAAAGAAAAAAACATTTACTTTAATTGAAACCGACAACCACAACGATGTCTAATCAATCTAATTAAAATGCCGATCTCAAATTAATAGTGTGCGACGCGGATCGAGCGACGCACGCTATTTGAGATCGGTAATTTAATCGGATTGATATCTAATATAAACCATTACTAGAACTTAAGATTAAACGGTTACTAATTTAAAAATTTACTACATCTCTCAAGAACTTTTGTGAAACGCGACAGACGTTATAACGTTCACTCTCCACTCTATTTTGAATATGAACATGTCTTTTCGTAGTCTCAGCATTTATGACAGGGGCATAAGAAAATCAATGACATTTTCTGTAGCGTCGAATAGTTCACATTTACTCAGGGGACGAGGTTAATATTTTTTATAGACTTTAAATCTAATTCTTCGAAGCGCGTGAACATTTCTACATGGTTAAGTCGTTCGTCACGCTTGCCATCATGATAAGACCTATCTCATATCTCTGCTATTAGTAATGGATGTACATACGGCTGATTCAGAGGCTGACTTAATTAGATCGGTATTATCTTTATACACGTGTTGTCCTGTTTATAGTGGCTGTCGTAACCGCACTGTTGTTTCACTTGTTATTTTATTTGTTCTTTACAGAAACTGACCAGGAGGACGAGGATGTTACAGTGTCCGTTCTGTTGGACGGAGAAGAGTCCACTTTGGAGTTTGTGGACACCGCTGAACCTTGGATGGTCAGTATTGGGTCTTCTTTAAAACGATTGAATCCTGTGTTTTGTTATAAACCCACTAGTTGTTCAAAATTATAAAGTTATAATAATTCTGAGATTTAAATTCAGAATCGAATTTATATATTTTTTACTCAAGTATTTTTTTTCTTCAAAATTTGCTTTCAAATTGAAATACTTGACAAATATTACCTGAACCAATATTCTTAAATACAACTTTGATAAAGCAATGCTAGTTTTCTTATTTATCTATAAAGTTATCAATATTTCAATCAACTTAATGTATATTAACAGGACAGCGTGTGTAGACAGAACGTTGACGCCTTCCTGGTCGTATACTCAGTGGACAGTCGACCGTCCTTTGATGCCGCTGCGGACATGGTCCACTATCTCAGACAGAACCAAGGAACAGACAGACCAGTCATATTGGTGGCCAATAAAATAGATCTTGTCCGCAAGAAGCTGGTCAGAGGCGAAGGTTAATATGATTAGTTTAATTTTGTTTAGCGCGATATTGTCGTTAATTGACAGTTTATGGGATTAAATTGGTCCACTGCATCTATCAGAACACACGAGTTCAATGCTCGTGATTCTCGTGTAAGACAACGTGAGTACTTAGGCGGAGTTTCTAACATGACAATAGTCAGTAATTACCCAAACTAAACTAAATTAGTCTAAGACCATTCTGCTGTGGGAGAGAATGAATTTATGGTTATTCCACACGAAGATACCATTGCGATAAAGCAATGTCCTTTCACGCCAACGGACACGTTAAAGATACCGTTTCAGTTCACTATAAATAAACCTTGTTTGTCACCAATAGCTAAAGAGTTTGTGGAGGAGTGTCCTTGCAAGTTACATTAACGTTCTGACGTTCTTAAAAATACGCGTGATGCCTGTTTAGGGTTAAAACTATTCACGACGACTTCTGACTAATTACAGTATGTATGACTCAACATAATTGAAAGATCAAACCAGAATTTCAATAAACAACATTATTATTCTAAATATAGTAGCACCGCTTATAAATAGCTCGTGTCACAATGATTTCAGATCGATACATAGTATAATCGATCTCACGCCTGCAATCTCGCAGATTTGTCATCTCTTTGAGTCAACTAATAACAAAATCATAAATACGTCACACTGAACAACCGATGAATCAACGTGCATTATTGGCTTCGGAGATATTAAATCCGACTACAATTTGTTTTGTGTTAGGCGATTGTCTTGGTAACTATTTCTGGCCGGCGATTGCAAGGATGCGTTTATGTGAGATTGTGTTATAGATTGCTCATAACGAACCCATCTATGTTTAGCCAATCACAATACCATCTACTTAATCCTGTGTCTATATCCAGATTACATTTCATAATTAATAGAACTAGGCGGTCATGAACGGTTAGATTAATGAAAGATTCAAATAAAATATCTTCTCTCCTTCCGGAACTGTTCTGTTGAACAGTAGAAATAGAATTAATATGAAATTGAAATGGTATATCAGACATTTACGTCGGTGCATGTTTATGTGGGGGTACTGGTGGTTGTGCAATCCGGAAACTGTACATTTTCGCTATGTTAATACAAACCTTTCAAGTCTGGTCTAATAATCTACCGCGTTATCTGATTTAGGTCAACATTCCATCTAAAACAAATCTGGTGCTGATACTTTTGTATTTATTACTTAATTTTTGTCCGTCTTATGCATTAAAATTTGAAGAACAAAAACAACAACAAAAAACCGCCAAAAGTGTACATGTTTATATTTAGTAACGTCTTTTGTCGTTTACTAACGTGTTTTGCATTTTATATTTTTAGATGCCAGAAAACTAGCAGAAGACTACAGTTGTAAATTCTGTGAAATCTCGGTGACAATCAATCACAATGTTGATGAACTGTTGGTTGGAATACTACGTCAGATCAAACTTAAACTCAACCCAGAAAACATGGAGAACATGGACTTTACAAACATCAGCACGTGCACGGAAACAAAGCCGCTTAAAGGCGCCAAAAACATTCTCAGCAGAATCTTCAAAAAGTCGCAAAAACTAAAAAATTCTTGTGAGAACTTGTTTGATTTATAGAGATTGTCAGGGAACTGTGTCATTAAAAGTTTGCGCGAGAGTTTGTGCACGTGCGTGAGAATATCAATATTTCCGTCAAGTTGAATCCATTCCAAGTGCCAAAACAATATATTATTAATTATTATGTATATATCCAGTTGTTATTTATCGTATGAAACATGATACTTTGTTTTTATTCATATTGGTCATTACATACATACTTCATTTCCTTATTTCTTGATTAATATTGTTCCTAGAGCATATACTTGCTAAGTCTTAATTTATCATGCTTTAACATCAACCAAAGGACGTTCATAGAAGCACCTGTCGATAATGTTTAGATTTGCAATGTCCTTGACTTACATATATTAAGAAGTATCTTTAGACTTGCAATGTTGTAAACTTATTTAGAAGCATCCGTTGATTGTTTAGACTTATCGATGGCAATTAGACTTGCAATGTTGTTAACTTTTATATCTAGAAGCATCTATCGATGACTTGTAGACTTGCCGATTTAGAGGCATGTATCGATAGTATGTAGACTTGCAATGTTCTTGACTTATCTAGAAGCATCTATCGATGACTTGTAGACTTGCCGATTTAGAGGCATGTATCGATAGTATGTAGACTTGCAATGTTCTTGACTTATCTAGAAGCATCTATCGATGACTTGTAGACTTGCCGATTTAGAGGCATGTATCGATAGTATGTAGACTTGCAATG
>JAUMGZ010189323.1:0-13365 GCA_032359645.1 Pododesmus macrochisma
ATGATGCTTTTTCACAGACTTTATCTGCTACAGTCTCACTTCTTTTTTCTCTCTCTCTCTCATTTCTTTTTAGGATCACATTGAAACAGTCTTAATGGGGCCCCAAAGATGCATGAGCACAGACTTTATCTGCCACAGTCTCATTTCAATCCTTAGAAATACATCACATATTGGAGCTATTTAGCACCTGCTTACACACCTAATAGCAAATGGTTATAATTGATCAGAGAAAGCCATCTGTTGGTGATCCAACTATACAAACTCACACCAAATGTTTTTCAAACCTGAGGTGAAATCATCCAACATCATAAGACAGGATATAATTGTCTGCCCCATCTATAGTGGGACTGTAAATAAGATATACATCTTCTCAATAAACAGCACAGTTTGATCTCTTCTTGGCTGCAATTTGTCTTAATGAACAGAGAAATGGGCAATGAAACATCTTACTTTATTCTTATAACATGTCTAATGGCATCAGGCTGGATACTATGTATTACCAGTAAGCTTCCTAGCTTTCTTAACGGAAGCTTAATTTAGTAGACATCTATGTATTTCTGGTGTGACAGAAAAACTGCAAAACTAAAGCCCTCTTTACATTGTTCAAACTCTTTCCTAAAGTATTTAACAATGTATGCAAACCATGCCATTCTGTAATAATACTCAACGATGTTTCTTGTCATTTGTGTTTGACAATTCTTCTTCTGTCAATATTTTTCATTTTTATTCTGCTTCAAACTTTGAAAGGAAGCAATTCTAATATACTGGACTCTGATCTTTTAATTAACAATGAAGAAAACCGTGTACTCTTTAAGATATCATATGTGGAATATCTGTTAATTGTTGCATCAAAAAGTCAACAGTTGAAGCCTTAAACATGTCTGTGAAGATGTTACTGTACTGTTGACACAGCTAAATAATGTACATATGTTTCAGATGTTTTGGTAAAACAAGCAATAAGCATACATACACAAAATTAAGAAACAGCCCAAGATATGGGAGTGAAAAATAAAAAGTATCAATTTCACACAAAAAAAGACATTAAGAAAATATATGTAGAAGATTGTATAACTGTGTGCTGTTAAATTGTTATTCCTCTTGCAAGAAAACACCCTCCCAGATTAAATTCAGATGTATCCTCCCTGATTACAGAACTTGATCCCTAATCTCCTAAAACTTCCTACCCCTATTTACTAGTAATCTGTGAAGTGACCTCAAGTATTAGACAAAGAATACTCCGACTTAACACAAAGCAATGAAGGAAATAGTTACAACAAAGCCTCAATATTGTAAATAAACATATCTGGATTACCCAGAAAACCATGAAGGAAATACTTAGATTAAATAATCCTGTAAGTCAAACTACATAGAATGGCATAAGTCAAGTGAGGTCAGAGGGGAAGCCACTAAGCCACACATAACATTTGACTTGTTTCTTTATTTGCGTGATAAACTAAGCTTCACTTCTTGTTCGACCAGTTGTTTTAAAGGGCCCCTTTCTTTACTACTCTAGTTTGTGGTCATATTCAATCTCCAACTTGAATGTAAATTATAAGTCAACAGAAACCAAGCTAAAATTAGTTTTTCAACATGAATTATAGATGCACTGCATTGATGCACTATAAACTATCAGTTAATACAGACATGTTGTAGAATTATATAACTTCACATGAGTTCCAAGGCACATGTCTTAGAAACTAAATACCTTCAATGATTAACTTTGGAAACTTAAATACTGGTATTATAAATTATATACTTAACATTAATCTGAAGAAAAAACCCAGTGCCAATCTTAATTCACATATATCTAATAGCAAACAGACGATAAACTCGGTTTGAACCAATCGTTTTGAAACGTATCTAGACAGAAATGGCAATGAACTTAAGCTCCATAAACACTTCACGTCCATGACCCTATGAAAATCCATTCCACTCACCACTGATAGTCTGTATGTGGTGTAATTTATCTCAAAAACAAATTAATCACATCCTATTCCTCACAATGACTCATCTAATACCCAAAAAAATCTCCAAATGATCTTCCCTAAATTAATTTAATGATCAATATTCGTGATTTTCTCCTTCATTTCCTTTAACCAATTTTTGTGTCTTCTTTAATGGTAGGGATTCCAGTGGCAGAATTACTTTCGGAAAAGGGCCGTCACCACAATGGCCTCATAACCCTAATCCTGTCTCTTCAGAATAAGCCCCCAATTTTTGACATTGATAAGAGAGAGATGCAACAGCGATTTCTGGCATGAAAGTTTTCAATTATTTCAAGTCCGTAGTCATGAATTTAAATGTGATGGAAAAAGCAAGACTTAGTTATGAAAGTTACAACTGAAGCTCATGCAAGTTTCAAGAAGACAAGATGAATAACACAAAAAAATGGATTTTTTTTTAGAATATTCCTTACATCAAATTAATGATACAACATAAATACAATATGCCCAATGGGCCTCAACTTTTTATATTTGTATCATAACATGCTTAATTGTACTACAACTGTATCATCTATCAAATTTAATTGCATTTGAACTGCAATATGTTCAAATGAATCCTTTTTGTAATGTCTTTCAATTGTAATTGTATTACCTTAGTATTGTAAAATCTTTAATTGTATACCGTACTTATGTTTGCATCATCATTCGTGTGTCATTATAAGATCATCTAACAGTTTTTTCTGGGGATAATGAGATCAGGTGTGGTATATATCCACATGACCCCAAAATGATGAGTTAAGAAGATGAGCACAGTAATTCTCTAACATTAGGACTCCATACATTATCTACAGTGCACCTGCAGAGATCTGCCATTAGGGACCCTGTATGATGTCTTCCTACATAATACAGACATATAATAACTTACAGATTCTCTTAAACAGACAAAACACACACTCCAACTAATTATACCTTTACAAAAAGAATCTGGGTTTAATAAGATATATATATGTGAAATGACAGATATCCTGAAATATATGAAACATGTTTTTTTTTAAATTGCAAGTTTGCCTCATATCAATGTTTTTTTCATAATATCAGCAAAGTGTTGTTTCCATATCCTTAAAAAATAAACGAAAATACACCTATAGATTCAATAAACTTTCATTTTCTTTCTATTTAAAATCTTTAAAAACATTTTCAAATGATCTCTACTGAAAATATTTGTAGATGCCATAGCTACAATCAGAATTTCGAACATCTGAACTTACCAAATATAGAAATATGCATAAAAAAGATATATAAAACAATAAGGGTTCAAATTTCTATACGGGATGAAAGGATGAAATGCTACGAGTAATAATGTATGTACAAGTATTTTCAGCCATGCTTCTAATTGAACAGCTGATTTATGAAGTTAATCTACAAGTTAGATAGCATCAATCTGGTGAGTTCATTTCCAGATTTAAAAGAAACTTCGCAATTTTTCAGCTTCGTAAAATCTGAAATTTAAGAATCTCGAGTTAGCAAACCTGATCACCAACCATAACTCATTGGGAACCTGCATTTATTTATTTCCTAAAACAGGACAATATGTGTAGCTATAACTCTCAAATTCACATAAAACCCAGTATGTTCTAACACGGAAAACACCTACAATAAAATAAAACTGTTCCAAGGTGTAAAGCAGAACAGATATTAATAAACTTTCTCTTTTCTGCCAGAAATCTGTCAGAGAACATCAAAACAGTGATAGGTGTATAGCAAACAAATGTTGACATAACCACGTCTGACAGTTAATTAACACATAAGAGATCCTCTACTGTAGGAATCCTGCCAATGTTACAGCTGATGAGGCTGAAATCTAAACAGTAATCATCTACTTCATACCTACACCGAACCACCAATGTTCACAAAGTACCATCATGTGATTTACTGTGAAAGGTAAGGGGTGAAATACACAATAAAGACCAGGGATTTCCTTATACACAATAAAGACCAGGGATTTCTTTTATTGTCAATGTTCATGTATTTTAACGTAAGCCGATATTGAGTAATAAAGTTGTGTAATAATAAAAAGGATCTCAGAATCCAAACTTTTGTTGGTTTGATACTGATTGATAACCCTTTAGGCCATGAGAAAAAATATTTGCGTTTCTTGTAACACTGCCTACCCTTATTAATGCCTACATAAAAAGTTTTTTGGCCATTTTTAGACAAGCAATGTTAAAGTGAGTTTGATGTCTTTCTACTGCCTATGTTAAAACTTAATTAAAGTAAAAAGATTTGTCTACCTACCTACCCTAATTTTTTTGCAGTTGTCCCCAGAAACAGAGATAGTGTTGTTGTTGGCCCCAGCTTATAACTTATACTATACAGTGGTTCTGGTAAGAATCATATCAATCTATAGACATGTATGGTATGACACATATAATGATATTTTAATTACCGGTACCTAATACCAGAGCTCTAAGAGTTATATAATGTTAAGAAATTCTATTCAAGAAAACTTGTGAACTTAGCTAGGTGAATGACAACCATTAATTCCACGTAACCTTTTAACATTTCTTCGACTTTTTAAACAGTGTTAGACAGTAAATATAAGATTTGTTGTCTTTGAGAGAATCAATTTCTTTAAATACACATATACGAAATGTTTTACATGGAATTTTACAATTCCTGAATAATCCTTAGAATCAAGAATCAGGTATAAATTGAAAAGATATATTTTGCTGCACATAACACACGTCTGCTTTTGTTAACAGTACCTACTTAAACTTAGCCATATGAAAATGTTTATCTGAAAATTGTTAGAATTACTGCTCTCTGTTACATGTACAAAGTTATCTAAAGTAATTAGTTCATACATGTATGAATGTAAGTTCCTGTCACTGTAACATGCCTAAATGATGTATATTTTTCAGCTTCTTGATCACATAATTCAATAAGTCCAACTGACTTGAAGACATGGGGGCTTAGAAGAAGAGGGTCATGTCGGTTGTTGCTAGTGGAATTGTCAGAATACATACTTATACTGAAACTGATATAGACCTGTAACCTTGCTGCCAAGTCATATCACAAACAACACACCTATATTGTACATCAAAACCTGTAGTCTGTCAAAAACAATAACACAACCTCAATCACTAACGAAAGACACACAAAATACCCGCATGCAAACAGAATTAAAGAGCTCACTGACCAGCTGAGACTGACCAAGCCCTGATGGTTCATTGTGGTTCTCTGATATTCTTTATTGACCAGAATAGAGAAATAAATGCAACCACGATTCATACCAGAGGGTTTTTAATTACACTATTCAGTCCATCTGCTCCATGTTTCATGATGACACAGATCCATATAAAAGATCATGCAATGGCTACCTTTTCACTGTGTTTTTTTTTTTTTTAATAATTAACAAGTACTGTATATCAGAATGGTTACCTCTCTCTCGACTCTCTCTCTCTCTCTCTCTCCTCTTGACTTTCTAATCTTTCCCCTTCACATAGACAAACAAGTAAATTTGATCATCAAATAATCCTGATAAATAGACCCAATACATAGTGACAATTAATTCCTGAAAGGTTTGTTTTGTGTATGTACGTGACTCAAATAAAGAAATTCATCGACACATTCGTGTTCCATGTAGGACTGAGTGTATATCTAATTAATCAGATTTAGTCAATCTTAATGCATTCTTTGCTTTCTAGCCTTAAATGGAAAAAGCATGACCATGTTCTTCCGTTTCACAGCGGGATCTTAATGATCGGATGTAAGCTGTTGGCCGAGGGTAAATAGAAAAGTCTTGGTGCCTAATATTGATTAATTTGTCTTACTTATATCAACATATTGGTAAAAAGCCTCTGATGAAACGTTCACACTTTATGGTACAGTGCGAACCTTTGTACATTTACTTACTTCCGTGATAATTAACAAGGCTTTATACTAGAAACTCTAAATGTTGATGGTACGTATCACAAAAACGTTGTACGATATTTAGAACAATCAACATATAATGGAAGACAAATACTTATAGAAACTAGAACCTTAAATCAAAACTATTGCTACAGTTATCTCAGCCAGTGTTTCAATAAAAATGGCCTTGATTCGACTGTTTGAAGAAAAGAATTTATTTAAAAATAGAAAAACACATGTATTAGATATTATTAACCTTGAAAATCTTACATCACAATGAGTCATCTCTTCGTGTAAGGCCATCAATGACAACATCACATATACATCAGAATGCAAGCAAACAACACAGCAAATACTCAATAATTCAAATGGAAAATTGGCACTTATAGGTTACATGATAATCAAGAAAGATTTTATCTTAAAATGAAAATATCTTTGTCTGATATTGGTAAATTCTAGGATTTAAATTGTCTATAATTAAAAATTTCAAGTTAAAATAAATCTCTTTCAAGTGAAAATGAAGAAAAAAACATTCAAAGTGTTAATACATGAAACATCTCCCAAATCTTCACTATCAACATTATCTTGATTTCCATGTTCCGTTCTGTTCAAAGACTGGTGTGAGAAATATGCAAAAACCTCTTACTCAATTACGACAAGAACAGGGCTAATAAAAACATTTGTAACATTAGATGTTTAAGTTAATCAACTTAAAATCTCTTTTAAAATATTCAATTCCATTTGGTAACATTTCGTTTCAGCTACTGTAATTTCAATTTTGAAAAATGCATAATGTCGTCTGCTGTTACACAACCCAGGTCTTGTCAGTTCTACAGTCTACCATATATACTGCATTATTGATTGTTTTTTCTTGACTCAATGTAACCATGTGTAGTTTGTCAATTACCTGGGAACTTAAAATACAGGAGATAACATTTCAAAGGGCCTCATTTTGGTTTCTGTTTCAATGTCCATAGAGCAACACAAAAATATTTTCACAATATCATATTTCACATAAGGAATTTTATATATGGAATTAATAATATTTCACCACCGATTCACATGTATATCTATATAAAATTTGATTAAGCATTACATATGTCTGTAGAGTGTTTTCTAGGATACATTAATTTGGTTTTAAAACAAAGTCATTGGTAAGTATCTACAAATGGTGACCCTTCAAATAGCCAATGCAGCATTTTTGAAGTGTCATTTGTTTGATTTCTACCCCTCAAAAGAAGATTCTGCAACAGACATTCCAATAGTGTAAGACATAATCTATGATCCACTTAATATTCAAGTATTGTGTAATATTAACACAGGTTAAACTAACAAAGTCAATCAAAGACAGCTACAGAGTTTTTCAAAGGGACAGTGCATAGGCAATTCTCAATTAAATTGAATCTTCGCGTTACACATATCTCTTCAAGTAATGATTTTACCGGTAGTGAAAATCATAGGAGTAGAGTTCACCTAATGTAAAACTGACAATGCTAGTAAAATTGGGAAAATATTGTTTTCAGTATATGAAAATATTGAGGAGAGATGAAAAAAACAGGTAAAACATTTACCTGTACACATCTGTTAGTTTTTAGTGTAATGAAATAAATGCAAATAACACCAAATTATAAAATTTACCGTTATAGTTTCTTCAACGCTGTTCAAAGCCCTCATGGAATGGTCTCGATGTCTTTTATCAGCCATATCTAAATTCCAGAATTAAAACATTCTCAGCTGTCAATAATTCCACAATAACAATAAAGCCAATTTTCATTCCTAATAATAGTAATCCTGTTATGTCAGGTTGGGAACACAGAATACAGCCACATATCAGCCACGTCAATGGGGAAACGTATAAACCTGAGTAAAAAATGAAATGTAATCAAATTAAAAACACTTGTATTAGCCTAAACTTTCTGTAATGTAATAAGGAGCTGAACCAGTGCTGACTAACACTGTATCAATACCGGTGCTTAGCTGACACAGTAATTTGTATCCACAACATTTGTAGAAATAAAAACAAAAAACACAGTAATCATCTCTACATGCTACACACAGTCACTGTAACAACACACGTGTGAGCTAGTGAAAGTAGAACTAATACACATCTACACAGTCTCTGAAACTCAACCTATCCCAGTCATTTGGTGCATTTTCACTACGGATAATTTTCACGTGAAATAACTAAAGAGGTATCTTTTATAGTATTGATCAGGTACAGATTACCAATGATCCCCCATAACCGACACAATCAACTGTATTGATACACTACAGGGACGTCATCTCTGTCACTCAAGCGTGCCTTCTGCTCATTCATTTTTTCAACATAATGTAAACACTGTCTAAGTTCATGGGGGCATTTAAATTAATTTGTCTGAACTTGAGTTAAATAATCTTCTCATCATGTCAAATGGAAATGAAAATCGATGAAAATTCAATAAAACATTTTTCTTTATAGAAGTCAACAGCAAATTACTGATGGTGTTCGTGATAACATTAACAGAAAGGCAAACAATAGTTCTGTTACAAAACATTGATCATTTAGAATATTTTAATCACAGTGGTCTACAGATTTTATAAAAATAGAAGATTCCTTTTTAAATCAATGAATTTTCATTATTTTATATGAAGAAACGCATTTACCCGTTATATGCAATGCACCAAAAATCAAAGTTTGAATATAATGTTAACAAATCTTAAAAAATTCCAACTTAATAATTGCAATACAATGTTTTTAGACTTAACATACAGTATATGTTAGATCTTTTGGAATATAAATAAAAAATCACTTGATATCATCTATACCAGACCTTTCTTTGACAGTAGTTGTAACGTGTTCAATGTAACATTAAAAAGTCTTTCTGTTTACCAGCCATGCAATGAGCAATGTGCAGCAGAGTTGTCTCCCTTCATTAATCTGACTTGGTATTATATGTAGATTGTGAATGTTTTTTCTTTAAATTACATGTAACTGTTTTTTCATAGATCTTTATTACTAAAAAAATTATAAAATATAAGACTTATCAAATAGCAAGAATGACAGCTAGGAAAGAATTATTTATTTGAAAAAACTTATACACATTTTACTTTTCTTGTTTAATAGTCTAATCAATTCCCTTATATGGTATGTTTTATCACACAAGACACCAAAAGGTTTTATTGTAAAGCTAAACTTAAAACATAATTCAAAAACTGAGTGCATTAAATATTTTCTATCAAATCTTTTAAATTAGCATTTTGTTGATCCACAAACAAGAGTCTCAATGAGCCTTAAAAGTATGCATGTATCTGGTTCAGAAACAGCACTATAATTTCATTTGGTACTTAATTAGGTCATTAGAACATTTTAAATAAATTTACCCTTCTTCATTTCCATTGTGGTTCTCCATTGGGCAGATATTCATTATTTCAGAAATGTGTGTCTCTTCTCCGAAGTATGCCTCCTACCAAGTTTGGTTGAAATTGGTCCTGTAGTTGTGAAAAAGATGAAAACTTAATTGACACCAACAGGGGTGACCTATTTTTGACCCTAGGGTCATGCCCAAGAAAAAATTTAGTTCTCCAAGGCTGAAGCACCGTAAACTACGTAAATATGTATATGTAAGCATTAAACACTGGGACTTGAAAAAGATTTATAAAATTTTGTCAAATTTTCCCTAATGACATCCTCTGGGCCTGTGACCAATCACTTGAACAAAACTTTGAATCCTTTTTCCTCAAGTATGCTTCCTACCATGTTTTTTTGCAATTTGTATTATCATTTTGAAGATGATGACAAAAGTGTGAAAATTTAACATATTTGCTATATTGTTGAAATTTGACCAAAAAAACATTTTTTGACCCCAGTGCCATGTCTTCAACAAACTTCCTTCTCAATGCTCCAAGGTTACAACACATGCACGCTCTATGCCTTCTAGTTAATACCTAAATTTTTTTTTAATGTTGTCACATTTTCCCAATTTTTGCTCCCTGGAGGTCCAGACAAATCCATGGAGAAATCTGAATTCCCATTCATAATGACATAACCAACACAAATAATGTCATAAACACAACATCAAATGTCATAATCACTACATATTATGTCACAACCAACACTCATTTAATATCATAACAACCACACATTTACAGCTGTAATATTCTCCAAAAGGATACATTTCAATTAACCAAAACCAGCTAAAAATATGCATCAAGTAACTGCCCAGATTAGAATAGAAATAACAGTTGCATGGACATAAAATGTAATGAAATCGAGTTAACAATAATAGAAATCGGTATTTTCCTGTTGATGCTGTCTAATTAAAATTTGGCACCTTGACCTCTGGAAATCACTGAAGTTTTTGTAAAATCAAACGATTAAGTTGGTCGCCTAATACTACCGTTAACCTTATTAATTACATGTACGCTTTGCTCGTGCTGAGCACTGTTCACAAAGACATTCCAACTCACTTCGTTAACAATTGCTATGTTAAACATGTGTACCTGTTTACAAATAATATTTGACCTGTATACATTCATTAAATTAATCGATGTTCTAATTCACTGCGTTCAACCAAACATAAAACATTAAAAAATATAAACACAACTGTTATATATGGTGACACTATTTTTCTGGGTTTTTTTCTGGTTTAAATTGTAAGTGTTGGCTTTCTACCGCATTTCGTTAGTGTTGTTGTATGACATTTCTTTTTATCAAGAGAGTGTACGCATGCTCCGTAAAGCTAGTTATAAAGTTCACGACAGGGTCATCGGAATAAGGGGCATGACTATTCACCATTTATTACCTTCCAGTCAAAAATGCGATAAAGATAAATCAACAACATAACACTTTACTCTCATATTTCTATCCTTTGCTAGTTGGCAAAGCAGTAGAACACTTTCTCACAAGAAAAGAATTATTAATTACTTGTGTTTTTCAAGTTTCCAAAAAATAGTTAACTGGAAGAATATTACCGCTTTAATATCATAACCAACACACATTTAATATCATTCACCACATATAATGTCATAACCACCACATATAATGTCATAACCAACACATATTGTCTCGACCACCACATACAATATCATACCCACCACATATAATGTCATAACCACCACATATAATGTCATAACAACCACATATAATGTCATACCCACCACATATAATGTCATAACCAACACATAATGTCTCGACCACCACATATAATGCCATAACCACCACATATAATGTCATACTCATCACATATAATGTCATAACCACCACACATAATGTCATAACCAACACATATTGTCACGACCACCACATATAATGTCATAACCACCACACATAATGTCATAACCACCACACATAATGTCATAACCACCACATATAATGTCATACTCACCACATATAATGTCATTACCAACACATTATGTCTCAACACCACATAAAATGTCATACCCACCACATATAATGTCATAACCAACACATAATGTCTCAACACCACATATAATGTCATAACCAACACATATTATGTCATAACCACCACATATAATGTCATAACCAACACATATAATGTCATAAACACCACATATAATGTCATACCCACCACATATAATGTCATAACCACCACATATAATGTCATAACCACCACACATAATGTCATAACCACCATATATAATGTCATAACCACCAAATATAATGTCATAACCACCACATATAATGTCATAACCAACACATATAATGTCATACCCACCACATATAATGTCATAACCAACACATAATGTCATAACCACCACATATAATGTCATAACCACCACACATAATGTCATAACCACCACATTTAATATCATAACCACCACATATAATGTCATAACCACCACATTTAATATCATAACCACCACATATAATGTCATAACCAACACATTTAATATCATAACCACCACATATAATGTCATAACCACCACACATAATGTCATAACAAACACATAATGTCACGACCACCACATATAATGTCATAACCACCACACATAATGTCATAACCAACACATAATGTCTCGACCACCACATATAATGTCATAACCACCACATATAATGTCATAACCACCACATATAATGTCATTACCAACACATATAATGTCATAACCACCACATATTATGTCATAACCACCACATATAATGTCATAACCACCACATATAATGTCATTACCAACACATAATGTCTCGACCACCACATATAATGTCATAACCACCAAATATAATGTCATAACCACCATAAATAATGTCATAACCACCACATATAATGTCATAACCAAAACATATAATGTCATAACCACCACATATGTCATAACCACCACATATAATGTCATAACCAACACATAATGTCTTGACCACCACATATAATGTCATAACTACCATATATAATGTCATAACCACCACATATAATGTCATAACCACCACATATTATGTCATAACCAACACATATAATGTCATAACCACCACATATAATGTCTTAACCATCACATATGTCATAACCACCACATATAATGTCATAACCACCACATATAATACCATAACCCCTAATATAATGTCTTAACCACCACATATAATTTCATAACCACCACATATTATGTCATAACCAACACATAATGTCTCGACCACAACACATTTAATATTTTAACCACCACATATAATATTTTAACCACCACATATAATGTCAAAACCACCAGATATTTGATATTATAACCACCACATATAATGTCATAATTTGCCAACATAAATATGTCATAAAAACCACACATTATGTCACAACCACCACATATAACGTCAAAACCACCACATATAATATCATAACCACAACATATAATGTCATACACACCACATATAATGTCATAACCAACACATATAATGTCATAACCACCACATATAATGTCTTAACCATCACATATAATGTCATAACCAACACATATAATGTCATTACCAACACATACCGGTAATGTCTCGACCACCACATATAATGTCATAACCACCATATATAATGTCATACCCACCACATATAATGTCATAACCACCACATATAATGTCTTATCCATCACATATAATGTCATTACCACCACATATAATGTCATAACCACCAAATATAATGTCATAACAACCACATATAATGTCATACCCACCACATATAATGTCATAACCACCACATATAATTTCATAACCACCACATATAATGTCTTATCCATCACATATAATGTCATTACCATCACATATAATGTCATACCCACCACATACAATGTCATTACCAAAACATAATGTCTCGACCACCACATATAATTTCATAACCACCAAATATAATGGTATTACCACCATATATAATGTCATTACCAAAACATAATGTCTCGACCACCACATATAATTTCATAACCACCAAATATAATGTCATAACAACCATAAATAATGTCATAACCACCACATATAACAGGGATTAATCTAGCTTTATTTTGCTGCCGTTAAACGGCACTTTCCCCTCGAGAAAAAGGTACCAAAATTCCCCTA
>JAUMGZ010189334.1:0-13362 GCA_032359645.1 Pododesmus macrochisma
TATTCAAGAATGGATGCAGACACAAATTGATGTATTCTAAACATGTTTCAAACTTTTATTATATTAAATAAACAAATGCGTTTTGCTTCCTATAATAATTTCTGTCAACTGCAAACACTAAACATGACACACAGCGACAGGACTTTGGTAAAATTGATCAAATTATGACAAATGCACAACTTTATTTACATCGTAAATGACAGTTACAACCATGTTTCTTATCATTTTTAGGACATGTGCTTGCGATCTACTGTAAATTAGTAGATCGCAAGCACATATGCACAGTAGCCTATGTTGACAAAAGCTTTAGGTTAACACTGATGTCGCATCTGGAACAAGTCTGTGGTTGTTGTTTGTGGTGACAAAAACACCAAGAAATATGGGCAGCAATCTAATATAAAAACCAACCAAACCAATTAGCAAAATGCTTTTGGACAATGTTCAATTGAGAAATTTTTGTATCCTGGATTTCAAATGGGGCTGCTAGAGATTTTTGGGACAGTTCAGCGGCCTTAAAACATATAGTAGAATCATCCCTGCTTATAAACAACACATGCATAAATAAAAGTGAAAAAAACATCAAATTGACATACACTTTTCAATGTGCTTCATACTTGAAAAGTTCATTGCAAAAAACTCATCTAGAAATATTTGTGTGACATGACCTTCATCACATTTCTAGATCCGGTCTTAAGGACGAAATCACAAAGGATTTGAAGATAATTTGCATAAATAATAAATGTAAATTTGCCTAATTTGGTAATTTTTTCTGTCTGTCCAATGTTTTCCTTTTGTTTGCCCATTGACTTATGTCTTGGTTTTTCATTTTTACTACTTTCTATATGCTGAAATCTATAGATAATAGTTTTACTATCTCACTGTAAAATCACAGTCAGGCAGGCGGGAGGCCCCAGGTTCAAATACCACCTTTTCCTCTAGATCTGAACTTTTTTTTTTTTTTTTATTAAATATTTTTATCATTTCGAAACCATATATTTTAATACAACATTTAGTTTATTTTCATTATGTTTTTTTCTTAAAGCCCACAATCGGTAACACTCATGTGTTGCTGGGAAGCTTTCTTTTTTTTCCCTAATTAGCGGAAATGGTGAAAGCTAAAGCTGGGAAATCTCACTTCGTCTCTGACATGCGAGAATTGCCATTACATACGTTATAACTTAATTTCATGGAAATTGTAGAAATCAAATCATTTTTGATCTGTAGTAACTTTAATTTCTTTGTTCTGGACATCATTTCTTAATACTGAAGAAATTGTGAAAACGAATGTGGATAAAGTATTCTTGGAAATCTCTCTTCGTGTCTTATATGTGCGAGAACTCAATTATAGTTGTAGAAATTCAAAGATTCTGTTTTAAATATTTGGATTTATTATTACCTAATTTTTCATTGTGCTAGAATCATGATACGATTTCTAAAATTGTATCGCTAACGTTATGACGTCATAAATCTGGAAGGATTAATGCCTAAAACTCCCACCATATTTCACAGGTTTTACATTTGGAGGAATCTTGGTCGATGTTTCGCTTGATTAAAACAAAAAAGACAATGTATATCTATATGTATTTAGCTTTACCTGTAAGAATTCCATTAAAGTTTAACAAAGCATAATTGTTTTAATTATATTGCTTCAAGAATATCAAGACAAAGATAAATAAATACAGTCGTATCATACATATCTTTATGGCATTGACTCTTTTAAGTCAATAAACAGTGCGTGATCATGATGATTTCATTTTAAACTCATTTTTATATATTCAAATTCTAAATTGTAACCAATTTCTTAATAATTAAAGAATTATTAATGAAATCTCAGAGATGGTCCCACAAATTTTAATGAAAAGAATCAAACATTTTAAAGTTTACTTAGTGTCTCCCAGCTGCTTTGCTGCAATTTATTGTTTTTTTATATAATCACATTTTCATAAATAATTAGAAATAGGTTTTTAATGAACAGTCAAAATTTTGGGAAAACAGAGATTAAAAGCATGCCCAAAGTAACAGGAAACTCGGACTACACCTCTGGCTAATGATGAACAATATATAAAATTATTCGATAAGATTCTTTCGGCTGTGCTGCCTTGTTGGCAATGCCAAAATTCATATTAATAATGCCAGAAATAAAATATTCTGATAAGCATTCAAAAAAACAAACCGAGGAGTGTGGGACAGACCAGTAATCATCAATACATCGATACATGCACTGCTTATTGAAGAATACTGCGATTATCAAGAAGATTCAAGTCAAGTGGTGTGATTTTTCATCACCAGCAACACTGTCATGTTAATGTGCACTTCAGTGTTAGGAGGTGTAACGTTATAAGTAGTATTTTGGAAAATAGTGCCATTCGTGTTTTGAACCTTTGAGTCTGAACCAAATGTTCAAGTTTTATGTTCTTGTGGTATTAATGGTTACCTGGCTTGCTGTTCAACGATCTCATCTGTGATTTCTTCGCTCATTTTCATCGATCAAAATCACAAAACACAACGAATTGATGCTGAAATACCTAAAGGTGTGCGACAAATCAGATCATTTGGACAGTCGCGAACGTAAACATTTTAACCGGAAATGAATTCCATCAAACGCAGTATCGCAGTGTTTGCTAATTGCCGATTTCTACAATTAAATATTGAATGTATAACAATAGACTAAAGCGAACACTGTAATGGAATCGCAACCATCTTATAGTCAAATTTAAATACAATAATTGGGAAAGCTTTTCGATGTAAAAAAAAATAAATCCGCACTTAATTTGTGAGACAGTTCCCGCCATATTTTAAAATATCAACAAGACGAAGTTCACAAAGTCAACATTGATCTTCAGCATAAAGTAAACTGCTTGCATGCACGTTTTACCTCATATAACAACAGTGTCAGAGCATAGTTGTAGCATAACAATTCGCACACAAAAACGTACACTAAACGTGACTATCCCTACTGTATATAATACGAGACGCCGGTATATGTCATTATATGTAGTGACTTGATAATATCGGACCAGCCAGGATATAGTTTATAAAGTCACAGTACCCCGATTTTGCCAATTTGACGAAAATCGGCTTTAAATTTTGTTGTGATGAAATTTAATTAACAGGACATTGTGCTGCCTTCCTTTGCTATGTTGATTCTGCATCTTTTATCTGCAATTTTCCCTAGAAACTTCAGAAGAATTTTCCAAAACGGAGGTTCAAAATTAATAGGTATGCACACAGAGCTAATACCATAGCCATGGTATTTAGCTCTGTGGTATGCAAAATAGTATTAGTGTTCTGTCAAAGACCCTGTGCAACGGGGTAAAATTACTAAAAAATGTGCCACATTTAAAGCCGTGACAATCGATAGCTACATATGTACTGCATGGATTTTGTTGATAATCCAAACAATCTTCAAAGTATAATGTATATTTCAAAAAAATTATGAAAATTAATTCTGTTCGTAAAGAGTTCACAGCACCCGTCGCATTTTAGGGAAAGTGGCACATTTGGGTTACTGTCGCGGTAGATTTCCGGATTACAAATCTCCTGACGTCACATCAGACGGTTTTAATTTTAGAACCAATGCACGTATGTACCAAAGCAAAATCAAATCTTTTTCTTTCATTGTCTATTTGTTGAGTGTGAAATTTCATTGATCTCAGAGCTCCAGATAAGAATTAGGCGCAATGAGTACGTATACTGTACTCCTCAATTTGATTTTCCAATGTTGATACAGTTTCAATGCAAATAGAACCAAGGTGAAATTAAGTAAATACTCATCATATTATTGCTGATTGGAAAGACTCACTAGAAAAAAAAGAAAATGTAACTGTAAATGATTTATTACATGACTGTTGCAACAAGTGTTTGTAAAACATGTATAAACAAAAGTTGAAATTTTCTTGATCATGCTTTTTATTTTATGACTTTTCTCAACCATGTCCACGCAATTGTTCACAACGTCAATCAAAATCTGAGTAACTAATTTGCTGGTTGTGATATCTATAGGATTACTGGCATCACCTTTAGTAAAGAATGAGAAAGTTAATAGATTTGGGGTGCTGTCTGGGGGTTAAGAGCACTTCTCCTTCTCCCCCCAGCCTTGACATAGCTATGCGTCATTAATAACACCTGTTTACTTGTTAAGTTGAATTCACTGTGACCTTATGTTTATACATGCATGTAGGTATGTGAGTACAGTAACGTTCCATAAATACAGTTGTGATTGTATGGCATGTCACAGATAGATCTGTGGGCATGTGCACTATATAGACTATAGTCCTACTCATTTACATGTATGTAAACACTAAACACATAAAAATGTTCCGATCATAAATACGCACCATGAATTACCAGCTGAAGAATTCCCCTCCCCAATTTTCTCATGCAACATCCTGTCCGTCGTTAACTTTTGCTTTAAACACCATCTCCTTTGAAACTACTGGGCATATTTCAACCAAATTTGGCAGGAAGCATCCTTAGGGGAAGGAGATTCAAGATTATAAAAAGGAAGTCTATAACCCGCCAGGTGGGCAGGATCATAAAGGTTTTTTTTTTTAATAGTATGCCTTTAAACGACATCTCCTCCAAGACTATTGGGCAGATTTTAACCAAATTTGGCAGGAAGCATCGATCCTTATATAGGGAAAGAAGATTCAAGATTGTATACATTAAGTCTCTGACCCCCCCCCCCAGGGGACAGGTGGGCAGGGCCAAAAGGGGTAAATTTGACAGTACTTTAAACGACCTCTCTTGAAACTATACTGGGCAGTTTTCAACCAAATGTGGCTGCTACAGTACAGTAGTTTGCCTTGTTCCAAATAATGCATCAAAAATAGCATGTGCTGTATTGTTGTTTGTATAAGATGAGAAACCTTCAATGATAAATAACCTGTAATTGTAAAGATGCCTAATCCATATATATATATATTATAATATATGATAATTTCAAGACACACCATTATATTGGTTTTGAATTAAATAAAAGGCCTTGTAAAATTAAAGCCCTAGTTTATGTAACAAAACAAAGACAACAACAACACCAACTGTGAACCTGAACCTCGTCCTCCTAACCTAACATATACTGAAACTACATATATACAAAATTCAAATTCTTTATTTCCAATTAAGGGTCCCAGATCGGACATGATTACAAGTACTTTTAATATTAAACATAAAAACATAAACGAGCAATACAATATGCAGTATAATGATTTAACAATCAACATTATACAGTCATGTACAATTGTTAGGGTAAATTATACATCTAAATATAGATCAAATGTTTTGTAGCTAGTCATGTACATGTATATTATAGAAATCACTTTGTTATACATAACATTTTTACAATAGGTATCAACCTTGTCTCTCAACCAAGTTAACAACCTCCTGAGGTTGCCAAATTGGAGATAAGACCAGGAGTTGGTGCTATAGGACAATGTATATTTTAAATAGTTAAAACTTTAAATTTTAAGTAGAGACTTTTTAAACAAAAAAATAAAAAATTATGTATTGATCAAGTGTACATTAAAGACTGATGCTATCAACAGGTTTTTGTTTATTACTATTTATACCATGCTTTTAATTATGTAGTTAAGTTTCTTGTATGTAATAAGATGAAAAATAATATAGTATATATTGATACAATATCAACTATATTATATTATAACTAGTTATAAAATTGTATTTGCAATCCACACTATACTGCTAACGGTACATAAATCATGAAAAATATTCCTTTTAAAGTAAATGATCCAATAGTAAAAAAAGTCAACCCATGAAATGCTTAATTATGTTTCTTTTTACATAATTGCAGGTTTAGAATAGCATTTAGCTTGATAGCCTTTGATCAATGGAGAATCACCACCCCCTTTATGGAAAGAGAAAAAAGAAGAGGAAGGGTTGTGCCAATCCTTTATTCCTACAGTGGTTGACAGAATGGCGTCAAGATGCAGCTGATAAGGGCATCAAAACTCAGTTTGTCTATGGAAAGGTTCCTTTAAAAACTATTTTATTAACACCTTTACAAACTCTATTTAAATAATAGCTATGTGGAAAAATGCTTCAATATTTTCAATCCAGGGCATTAATTGTGTTGCAAAGTATGTTGCTTATATAATCATGCAGTCAAATTAAATGTACGGTATGATTTCCCATGCCTGTTGTCACTTCTCTTCCTGTCCTGTCTTCCTGGTTTTTTTGCTTTGGTCTTTTGTCACGATATCAGTAAAATACTCTGGAAGTGACGTTAAGCCCAAATTAAACAAACAAACAAATTAATTATGGAGATATTATATATATATAATTAATATATACATACAGAATATAGATAGATTGAATATCAAACATAATTAAGAACAGAAATAAAAGCTCTGCTGTCAATTTGGTAACTGTGTATTACTTGCATTTGCCAGTATATATAATAATTATATCTTCATTTACTTGCATTTGTCAACACTTAAATTCTTTGATTGAAAAGGATTTAACTATATATATGTACACATATGTTCCAGGCAGTGAAGTCTCTACAAAAGTACCCTTTGCTATTAACCTCAGGAAAAGATGCTAAGATTATAGAAAACTTTGGTAAGACTTAATTTAAGATCATCATCATTTTTATTTTATTTGCTTAAGTTTAATATTTGTCTTATTTTGCACAAAAACAATTAAATGTAAGTCTTTTATATAAAAGTAAGTAACGACAGGCTATATAGAGACAGAGGTTCTGAGTTTAACAGTGCTTGGCTGAAAATGGCATAAAAACATTTAGGGTAGGCACTAAAAATTATGGTCAGTAGGGTTAGCGGAAACACAAGTATTTTTTCTTTTGGCCTAATGACAGTTATTGTATTGAAACATAGCAACACATTGTCTATTTGATATTTGAATTTGCAATATCTAGTGCCAAGGTGTAGTTTCATTAAGTTGAAGTTTTTTTTAACTTCGAAGGTGACAAAATATGCAAGATGCTAGATGAAAAACTGGCTGCACACATTGCCGAGTATGGTAAGTATATGGTCAGTGTTATCTTTAAAGTCATGTCTGTTATCAAAATCTTGATTTTAGAAACGGCTGTGCTATATCATTTGTAGATCTAGACCATGAAATATTCTACTGGGCCAGCAACAGTTTTCACTGGCCCAACAATAGTTTTACTGAACTAGGCCTCAGGCAGAGTGTGATGTCACATAGATATATAAATAAAAAGAAACAACATTATTTTTATAAGCTACACTTGTTATATAGTGTACATGTGAAAAAAAAAAAACTTTCTGGCAAAGAATATGAAATAAGGGTAACCTTTTATTATAAAGCTGAACCTGTATCAAATTTTAACATTATCAATCTAAATATAAGACAATGAACTAGTGTAATCAGTAAATTAAAAAAATGAAAACAGTACAAAATTACCTATTAAAACATGGACATATAAATAATATCAGAAAATTGTTTACTTATTATATAATAGAAAGGTAGATTTCTAAAATTGTATAAAAAAGAACTACTGGGGTACTCAAAAAACAACAGCACACATGAATATCTGCTGGAGGTGTCATCTTCAATAATTATTCAATGAATTATTTGTACTTGTTTCTATGTGGAAAGCTAGCCTATTTAGCACTGCTTGTTTTTTTATGTGGGAAGCTAGCCTATTTAGCACTGCTTGTTTTTATGTGGGAAGCTAGCCTTTTTAGTACTGCTTGTTTTTTATGTGCTTTATAACGCTTGCAAAAGATGCATTTGATATCAAATTCACATACAAAATGTTTACCTTACAGGCAGAGTGGTCCCACCTGAGTTGGAACCTGAACATGCAGCACCTGCTAAAAGACCAAGAAAAAACCAGAGTACTGGAAGCACCTCTAGCAACAGACAGTCCTCAACAGTAAACAAACCACCACCTAGAATTCCTAATACAGCTGTACACCAGCTATCAGATTCTGACAGTGATGGAGAAGTACCTCAATCGATGCCTACACCCGTTTGTATTTCTTTATTAAAAAATTAATAACTGTTACTAAGAGTAGCTTAAATTTTGGTTTTTGTTTTTTTTTTTTGTTCCCAGATACATAGAGATCTAGAGTCCCTGGGATGGGAAGCCTGGTCTTACTCCCTTACAATAGTACATATTTCTCTTATCTTTATGTGTGTGCCTCTCTCTCTCTCCTATTTATATAGGCATGTAAACTTAAGTTATCATATACATGTAAATAAGACTATTGACTGTTTATGTACAAACAATTGTAGTCTGTATATGTATTAGTATTACTAAGTGGGATTATTACAAAAAACGCTAAAAAAAAAAAAAAAAGCCAAAAGAAAAAAAAAGGTTATCCTTTTTTTGAAGCATTTTAACATATTGGTTCTTGAAGCATGTTTTACATATAAGAGTGGTAATTATATAACAGCAAGCATGCAAAAAAAACAAAAAACTTTAATGGTTTTCAATAATTAACATTATTTATGCCGTTTCTTGGTATTTGTCAAAAATCTTGTGCATATGTTGGTTTGTTTCAAATATTTTTACACTTAAAATCCTGGAGAGAGAAATAAATTGTAGTTTTTATTCTATTTATTACAGCTTGATATTAAAAAGATTTAACACAGTGTAAGGGAAACAATTTACTTGTGGGAACATTTTTTTCTAAATATAGTGAAATAAAACAAAAAATAATAAACAAAAAAACAATATTTGACAGGAGATACAAACATATTTACAATCAGTGTCAATATGAGTTCACAAACATTTATATCATTTAAGTGTTGAAGAAAAGGAGTGCAGGAAAAATAAAGAAAGGTAGAAAGGAATGTGGGAAAGAGAAGAAAAGTTTTGAATATAGAAAGATGGAGATCAGTTATTGATACATAGTTAACTTAGGTACTGTCTAGATAAGAAAAGTTACACTTAGATTAAATTAGTAAATCTTTTGTTGGGTTTCCCTAGTTTTATTTTGTATAGTATATGCTAATAACTTTTTTTGTCATGGTCAATTCGCATTTTTATTTGTATTTTATACATATAAAGACATAATTGATGCTATGGCATAACATTGGTTTAAGTTGTAACACAATTTTTTTTTTAATGTTACCTCTTCTGGTTTTCTATTATGAATTTACCTCTATAGTATGATGAACTGATTTTAGTTTGTGAAGAGCTCTTTCCATTTTTACCATTCTTTTTCAAAGTTTTCTTTCTGATTTGATGAAACTATTTTGCTTATTGAATATCGCTCTTTTAATATCTTTCTGAAGGTTTTCTTTTCTACATCTTATAAATAAAGTATTTCAATATAAGTAAAATTTAATTTTTTATATCTATTTTCTTATTATTAAGAAATCCAAATATGAATGATTTTTTATTGTAATCAAGATTCAAGTTTTTTCAAGAAAAACCTGTTTAATATCCCTAAGAAACCCTTGAACTACTCGACAATCCCAGAGTAAGTGCATTGTTGTATCTGTACACAGATTTGTATGGGTCATACTCATTCTATTTAGCATTATATTAGTTCCTAATATATTATGGTTAATTTAAACTGAAACCATCTATATGTAGTGTTTTTAATACATTTAAAAGGATAACTAAAAATAGATTTCCAATCTGTATTGGATATATTAAAGATAATTGAACATTTTGCTTTACTTGTTGATTCTTCTTTATTTTTGTTAAGATTATTGTAAATATCTCTTGATACTTTGTTACTCTTAAGAATTATCAGTACACTTCTTGGTATATAAGGGTAGTACAATAAACATTTATTGTAGTTAATCTTAAAAAAAAATTCTACAAATATTATTGCTTTTAAAATTCCATTATATGTTATAAAATTAGTACTTGGGATATTAATTTCCTTGAATTCTTCATAATCATAAAATTTACCCGTTTTTACATCTTTCAACTAATCTTTAATAAAGAAAATATCTTTTTCAAACCATTCCTTTAGAAACATTGGTCTATTATCAATTTTTATATCTGTGTTATAGAAAAGAGGTATGTCAGGAAATAATGTTTAATATTATTAGTATCTTTAATTTTTCTGGTAAATTCTAGGTATGCTATCAAAACATCTTTCCAGAAGTTGTGAGTTAAGCTATTACTACATTTGACTAACTAACATTCACCAAAATTCAGTATCTTGTGTAAATCCATATTCTCTTGACTTAACATTATCCATTTTTGGTCATTTCCCTTAATTAATCTTCTAAACCAAGTAATTTTAAGAGCACTTACGTACATTGTTAACCCTCCCTCTTCATATGTCTGTGTCATTATATTCCTTTTGATTTTGTTAGTTTTTCCATTCCATAAAAAAATTAAAAAGAAGTTTCTCCTGGGTTTGGTAATAATATAAAAAGATGATTTAATTGAGATATCAATAAAGTTTTTATTACTGTTAATTTTTCTATTGGTGTTTTCATTCTTTTAGACCAAGATGTTTTCATTTCCTTAATTTATACAAGTTTTGTGTCATAATTGAATATTTTTTAGAGCCTTTCCATATAAGCTGGGTTTTATCTATGTTAATTCTTAAGCCTGATGATTTTGCGAATATATTGAGATCTTCGATTGCTGCCTTAAGTGATCTTTCAGATCCGTCTAGTATTAGAGATGTATCATCTGCAAATAATGATAATTTGATTTCTTCATTTTTAACATGAATCCTTTAATGTTTTTATTATTTCTTATTTTAATTGCTAGAATTTCAGCACAAAGAAGAAAAATATACGAAGACCACGGGTTGCCTTGACGACAACCGCGACTTAAGTTATAAAAGCTTGAAATGTTACCCCCTTGGTTGATAGCAGAGTTTGAATTTTTTTTAAGACGCCTATCCTTTTTTGAAAAGATTGTCCGAGATAAAAGAGTTTTTTTTTTTTAGACTACTAAAGACATCTAATCTTTGATTCATGTTATCAAGACCTTGGCAGTTTACTGTCAACATTTTAATACCATTCATTTATGTTTATTTGTACGAGCCTAGTGAGTGATAAAAGAAGAATAAAAAGATGGAACGCCAACATCAGATCAATATTAATATGTTTAGACACAGATTGTTTAGGAAAAACAGACAGATGACAGATAGAAAAGGAGAAAAGGTGCAAACTATTGGAATTCCCATGGGAACAAACTGTGATCCGCTTTAGGGGACCTATTGTTTTATTCGTATGGCAGAATTTCTCCAAAAGCTACCCAGTTCCAATAGAAAGACTTTGGCAAAGTCTTTTAATTTACTTTTCGCTACATATATATCGTTTTGTCACTAAATAAAAAACATTTTGTTGATAAGGTGGACATTATATATCCTCTGGAACTGGAAATAAAAGACACCTTATACTTAGACCTCCTTCTAAAAAATCGACACAAATTGTACCTTTTCCGCTAAACGTTATGACAAAGGTGCCGACTTCAGTTTTCCCATTGTCAACTTCCCATTCTTAGACAGCAACATGTCCACCTCGCATGCTTATGGAGTCTACGTGTCACAGCTAATTTGATATTTAAGAGCTTGCTCTCACTATCAAGACTATGTCACTCGATGATTGCTGTTGACATCCAAGCTTTTGAGGCAGGGTTATACACTACCCAGACTTCGGTCTGCATTCCAAAAGCAATATGGCTGCCATTAAAATACAGTAGAGATTTGACAAGTGTGTTTCTGATACAATTTTAGACATAATCCCTACGTCAAAGTTTGAATTTCCATACGTCATGGTTTTAGTTTTTCTTGGCTCATCCTTCCTTCTGAACTATCTCCATTCCTTTCGTTTCCCGTTCCTATCGCCGCTTCTCTTCCTGTCCTATATTTTGGTTTTTCTCTTTTGGTTTTTGTCACAATATCGGTGAAAGATTCTGGACGAGATGTTTTGTTTGTTTTATTGTCCAGCATATTTCATCGATATTGCGACAAAAGGCCAAAGAAGAAAAACCAAAAAATAGGACAGGAAGAGAAGTGGTAATAGGAACGGGAAACGTTGAGCCCTAATTAAACAAACAAACCCAGTCATTTAGTTGGCTTCATACTTGCCTGTATTCTAAATGTGTGTGCTTGATTGACATACATTTCGGCTTCCATATTTCTGCAACCCTCTTTCTTAAGTGTAAGTAAGTCAGTCAGTCAGTCAGTCAGTCCATACAAAGAAGTCCATACAAACTCCGTTTTTGATTATATAATGGAATTTAATATAATATAACATGTAGAGTGTCATTAGTTTTTTGTTTACTCATCGTCGCACTATCTTTACCGCTTTGCTCTTATGATTATGTTGCAGCTTCTATCCCTATCCTGTAAATGGTTTTTCTCCTTTGCTTTTCTTCACAATAGTAGTGACATATTCTTATGGTGACATATGCTTCCTTTATAACAGTGAAAAGGGTTACCATACACCAGAATGACACGGAAGCATAGCAGCGGGTGACACATGTGCATCAGGTAATGTTTACAATATCGCGAGCACCTGGTTTCGCTTTTTATATAGAAGTTCTTGATGTTTCCTTTTTAAATTTCCTTTTGTTTGCCCATGTTCATTGACCAACGGCTTTAGAATATTATATTGGTTTTTTGTATTTACTATTTTAAGTAACCAAATTAATGCGTAAATATGCATGCATCGCTTTGGCTTTTTAACCTTTCTTGCAAAAGTAAGGTACATGTACTGTAATATTAATTGACATCAATCATCTCTCTCTTTTACTTCTCTAAGCCCCTCCCCCTCTCTATGTTGGAAGCTAATAGGAGCGATTAATGGATAGTATATGGATTAATGGGTGAATGGAAGCCAGTTTTCAATGTGTGAATGATTGTTATATTGTATTTTATTTTTACGACCTTTATATGCAATCATATTTTAATCATGCAAGATTGTTTTTATTGACACAAAATATTACTTACATTATACACTGTACAACATACAACATGCTAACATAAAAGGTTGACTTATATAATCATATACTGTAGCATGTTTAAAATACTTGTAAAGAGACATTTTGCATACACAATATTGTAGACAATAACAGAAAGATAATGTAGATTTTAAAGAAGAAGAAATGAAGCGATTATTTTTAAATAAGCTAAAAAAAAGTTGCACTTACAAGGGAGAGCATTCTAAATGTTCTATTGGATTATCTCCCATTGATGGTTGATGTTTTAAAGTTAGACTATATTGAAGGAAAACATATAATTGATCTCAAATGATTACGAAAAAGGTTTGCCTGACAAAAAAATTTCATACAATAATTTACAAAGTAATTTCTTTAAAATTGTTGTTTTGTTATAGTTATACCGTACAGACGTATCTTCTGTTGCTACTAAAATTTTAAGAAAATTCCTTAAACGTAGCTATGATCCTCTTATAGTGAGACGCACTACA
>JAUMGZ010189345.1:0-13361 GCA_032359645.1 Pododesmus macrochisma
ATGTTTCTAAGCTTTCAGATATGTTTTCAGATTCTCAGCTTTTTTATAGGCTATAATTGGTCGTGACGGAAACATCTGTTTTGTCGCCTGGCACTGTTCACTTATACCCCAGTGTTTGAGTAAGTGCTTTCCCGATGCCTTTTGGGGCAGGATTGTATCGAGTAGTGAACCCAGGTGGAGACTTTTTATTTTTGGCTGTATCTTTCAGATACTGATGTCTGTCTCCGTAGGACACCTCAGAGTGAATAATTCTGAGTTCTATCTCGCAGTATCCCATAGAGCAATTCTTGCACTCTCATTGAGTTTTAGATGGTGATAGTTCAATTATTTCTGTGTAATTAATGCCGTCATTTAGTTGTGACTGACCCTCTTTAACATAGTTGTCTTTGTTCATTACAACCGTTGTGTTGTTTTTTTTCTGCTATTTAATGACACTATTTTGTCTTTTTTTTGAGAGAGAGAGTGAGTAAATAGCCCTTTTCTCTCCTTTAGACATGTTTTTTCTCACACGTCTCTTTCAAAGTTTTGCATACAAGTAATTTTCGAAAGTCCAACAGTTTAAAGGGGATCGAAAGTTGACTTTGCATAGAGCTGAGGTACTGCTTTTTCAGTTTCTCTGAAATAATATCTTATTTTCTTTCTACGCTAGAGCGTGTCAAAGTCTCCTAGCATTTTTCTTCTTATGTCCTTAGTGGACGGAGTTAAAACGAATTTCAAGTTCCTTGGTAGGACTGAAATTTCATTTTATGAGAGTGTATCTCTCAAGAAGTTTGTATCTCCTTATGTCCTTAGTGGTTTACTCCGGGTACTCCGGTTTCCTCCATCAGTAAAACTGGCACGTCCGTAAATGACCTTAGCTGTTGATCGGACAATAAGCCCTTAACACAAGCTTAACACACACCTTAGTGGACGGAATTGAAAAGAATTTCAGATTCCTTGACAGGATTGAAATTTCATTTCATGAGGGTGTAGCTCTCAAAAAGTTTTTCCCATATTGTGATTTCTCTTTAGAGGCGAGATTCTTTCTCTCTTCCTCTGAAATCAGATTATATATCTGGTTGTCATTTTTTGGTTTTTGTATCTCTCAAGATCGTAAATCATTGTTCTTTGTGTACGAGAAATTATCGAACTAATTGGACTTATGTTACTTCAAAAAGTGTCATGACAACTTACACTTAATTTTTAGAGGTGTAAAGTGACGGCTGCTATCGACCATCGTAAAGAAGATACATAGACACTCCGGAAGAATATAAAGGGAAAAACATAAGGGGGGGGGGGGGGTCGAGGGGGAGTCGAGTGGAAAGCATTACAGAAGACCAATTAACAATATACATGTACGTTAAATAGTACAAATCGTAAAACATTTAATTCTGTAGAACACAACAAAACTATGTCTCAACTTCGAGGCTTTAGTCAAGCAATATTCTTTTATCTATTCTTTATAACGGTAAAGGATAATTGGGCGAAGCAATAAATGAGTATATAGTCGACCTCCGTAAGTCGGCCCGCATGAATAACAATTTTGAGGATTGTTGTGACGTCATTTAATTCATTTTTAATCTGATGCTGAATTGTTTGATGCGACTGTTGTTGGGTTTGCCAATGTCTTTAGTTCTGATGATTCCTATCATTCTGATATTTAAAAAAGAAGAAAATTTGAAAGGGTTGACATTTTTGTGTTAATTATGTGTGAATTAGAGTCATTTTATGATTGATTTCACCTTAACCACACTTCAATTACCAACCACGTATTGACATCTTTAGTAAAATTAAAGAGGTGTGTCCATTTATCAATATTACACAACATGTCAGATATGAAACCAATGATGATCTTACAATAAATAAGCGGTTTTACTCAGCTTTAATAATAGTTTCCTTTTAACCCAGTATTCAAATTATGTCAAAAGCATGCGAATTTTGACATTGAAAAGGGCGTCGCTGTTAAATCACCTGCATATTTCAATTATTTTTAATTGAGGAACTTTTCAATTGTAAAGCGTAATGATATGTGTGTACTGACCAATCGTTTAATACCTTTTAATTACACATCTGCAATTCAAGGATATTTAATAGAAGGTCTTGGTAATATAGTGTGAAGAAAAAGATGATAAAACACAATGTGCCATACTATAGGACACCTAATCGCGTATTGTGATGCATCGACCAGACTAGTCTTGATATTTAGGTGTGATGGTTTTCAAAATTCGTCCTAATTTGGTGTTATAAGTATCGATCTGAATATTAGTATTGATATGAAAAGCATAAATAACCCTTGTATCAGTTAGTATCATTTGTGAAAACGATTTTCGATGGCATGCGTTTCCTATCAAATACACATATTTTATTCGCCTCTAGATTTACTAAATTGCGATAACATAAGTAAGTACAGTAAGTAAGGTATACTATCAATTGAAATTAAATTAGAATCAACTATAAGAAAGGGCATACATGCATGCTGGCGGGCACTGTGTAAATGTATTTGTTAGACATCAAATAAAACATATACTCATGTGATTAATATATTAAGCTGTCATAGATGAATACATCATCACCTGTCAAACTATGTGGTTGACGTAAAGATCAAATAGACAAGAAAAACCCATGTGGCCATACTGAAATAAGATATATCAATACGCATGCTGATAGTATAAATACCATATGAAGTGCATATTTAATAAATAAATATCACGTTTCATGAACAATGTATTACTTAGCTCTTTGATACCAGGTGGGGTATGGTGTTGTGACAATGCATTTAATAATGAGTTACTGTGAATAAACTGTCAACAACTAAGTCTCCTGGAGAGTTAGCCTCACTTCACGACTCTGTAGAAGTAGATCGTGGTACACGGTTACCACTGTACAATACAAAATAAAGAAAATAAAGAAAAGGTTTACACCGACCGACAACAACTACGTCGAATAAATCATAAGTTTAATTAGAAACAGCAATTGACCAACTAAATACCTATTTAATTCTTATCTGATTTGATCAATTTTAGACCAGTCCTATGTGTAAACGAGTATTCAGTTTCGAAAATAACACTGAATGCAGGTATAGTAATATAATAGCGAGCCTAAAATCATGTTACTGTCAGTCATCGGTCATAACAGCGACTGCTGTTTCCATTTCATTGAATCCCACGAATTCTTATTAAGTCCTACATGTCGTATAAATTAACATGTTGTGCAATACAGAAAAAGAATATACTTAAGCGAACCCTAATACATGACATATGCAAGAAAACAACAGATATGGAAAGGGGATGCTTGCACAGAAATAGAAAATAGCGGCATGAACCAAATAAGGACCATAACACCGGAGTATAGATGCTACATCTTCTCTGTACGCTTTTAAGAAGTTTAAATAATGGTTGCAGACAATTCTTAGTATCTTGTTCCGATGAACAGCAATCAACTACGCGTCACCTTGGAAGGACGTTTCCCGATACTAGTTCTACTACAAGTCTCCGGTGATACATTTTCAGCTTTGTTACCAGGTCATTGATATGTTCAGATGGCAATTACATGTAAAACAAGGGGAAAATATCTGCAAAATAAATTATGTCAAAGATAGACAAGCACAAAATCGTTCATTTGTTAAATAAAACATGTACGCATGGAACTAAATTACACTCTACCATCAAGTAAAGTGTCACATCTAGTTTTAGTTCTCATACAAAGATGCTTTTTCGAATGATAAATGCACTTTTAATATTAGATTTTATTTCTGTATCCTTCCGTATATTTTTCCTCGATTTTTTAAACTCGTATACATACATTCAACTAGTTGTCTGCTTGTTATCAGACCAAACCAAAGAGTGGGGATTCTTAAATTAAAATATTTATTGAAGTATCAGAGTTAAAAATGAACCTACTTTTAGATAATCGGCAACTTTGTTTTGTTTTATTGCAGTATATTTAAATTACTTTGCGTGAAAACATACTCTCCATAGGGAACTTTTCGTTGTACCTGTATTCACATTGTGTCTAGTCTCTAGTAGATAGTTACACGCATCAAGTAATACAAGGCGCCATACACTTCTGCCGGAAGGCGACTCTCTTTTGATGAGTATCCCGAGTTTCAGTCCTCTTGGTGCGTTAGAAATGGATACATGTTATTGGAGTATAAAGGTTCAGCATAACACACTTTCACACGCATCAAAATATACAGGTTTTTAAACAATTTAAAATAACTTGAATATAACATATCCTTTGCACACCAGACCAAATGATATCATAGAATATATATAATAATGTGGTATATAATTATCTAATTACAAAACGAATGCTTGATTAGGAAAATAAGCTGGTGTTATTTACTTAAAACATCATATTGTATCAACAACTTAAATTTACCAGAAGATATGTACAGCATTTCAGATAGACGATGACGAGTATTCGATTTTAATGTGTATAATCAATTGGTTGAGCTCTATCCCAGGGGATCGGAGTGAAAAAATGGAAATCCAAGGATACAATAACTGTATTCAGCTGCTACCAGCCTGATAAAACCTACTTACTTTCTCAGACGATAACACCCACAATTAACGAAATCCTATTTAAAACACTAGGGTGAAACTCGTCATAACGAACAATAATAACTTCATATTCATGTTTGAACTATGTTGAATGAACTTCAGTAATTGTTCCTTGGTTGATGGTAGTTGGCCCAAAATATGTTCGTAGTTTGAAAATTGTGTATTGTCCATTTGCCTATGTCATTTCTAGTGTTTTGTTTGCGTGTCTGTTACTGTTGAGTTGTCATTTTCGTTTCTAGTGTTTTGTTAGCGTGTCTGTTTCTGTTGAGTCGTCAGTATCGTTTCTAGTGTTTTGTAAGCGTGTCTGTTTCTGTTGAGTCGTCAGTATCGTTTCTAGTGTTTTGTAAGCGTGTCTGTTTCTGTTGAGTCGTCTTTATGTTTCTTGTGTTTTGTTAGCGTGTCTGTTACTGTTGAGTCGTCATTATCGATCTCTGATTCACTTGTCAGTTTTTCTTATTTGAAAAAGATATTGCTCAGAAGAAAATCTGGTTCATAGATCAAAGCTGTGGCCTTTTTTCTTCAGATTATACTACCGCAGTGAATGGTTGTAGTGTAAGGCCCCCAACTCAGTGGCGAATTAACCGGGAAGGTGAGGCCTTCACCTCATGAGGTGAATTGGTAAGGCTTGAATGAAGAAAAGTACTGTAAGTATCTGACTTCGAATAGTGTTGTGGTATAACACATTATTTCTTATTTTACTTTCGAGTTTACGTTCGTGATTCGTAGTTGCCAGACCTTCTAAAACAAATGTCTCGATTTTTAATTTACCGGGGATTTTATATATCAATTTTAAAAATATTTTCCCTCTAAAAATCCATTTGGTTTGCTGTATCATTGCACGATTGCCCGGATCTATTTAATATATATTGATAACATGCTTAGACTTTGTTTTAAAAAGAAAACCTTAACTCTTTAATCGAACATTTTATCTAAACGATGTACGACCGTCCTTCGTTATATCGTTTTAAATCATAATACTTATCATGTATTAAGTTGCCGTTCAAAAAGCTTATTAAAATAAATGAAAATAAGTGATTTTTCTTGTACATGCATGGCTACTTTTCCTAAGCTCTTCTTTTTTATTTCCGTTTTTGAGGATACGTTCCTGTTTTTCAAATGACTTTTTTGACATTTCGTTTATGAATTGTCCATTGTCATTTTTCACTTTATTTCCTGCTAATTTCTTTATATCACAAAGAATCACAAACATTTCCGCTAATATATAATAGATGATTGATAAATACATATGCTTATGTATTGAAATCACGTTATGTACGTAATTGATGATCATTTATTAATATTAAATTAGTTGTTTATATAGAAATAATTTATTTCTTTTAATAAATGATGTTTAATGATATTTTCCTTAGTTGTCAATCCCTTTGATTCAGATGTCACCCTTCCAAATTTAAGCAAATGATTAAAATTTATATTTCAGTTCTTAATTGTAAATAATTTCTTGTTATTCTATTTATAAACATTACCAGTTATTACAGGAAAATGATGCACCGGGAAATCTAGATTTATGACATAAAATGTGTGTGTGTGTGTGTGTGTGTGTGTGTGTGTGTGTGTGTGTTACACATGAACACTAACTGTAAACAGGAAACAAAACATTGAAAACTAATTTAGGGAAATGAAGAGCGGGTGAATTGTCAATGACCAACACGTTGTCATCATTATTTATTAACGCTATCTCGGGAATCCCATCTAATGAATGTGAAAGCACACTTCGTGCTCACGGTACAACCTTGTTCAACGTAACTCGTCACTTAAAATAGTTGTATACTTCATATACTTATGAAACACTTAACATTCGTGCTAATGAGTGATATGTGTTGGTGCTTATCCTATGACAGTTAACACCGCGTTGTGTCAGCAAGTCTAAACGTCGTAAACAAGTCATCCGCGTTGAAGAGTGCAAAATACGTTACAATTAAGTGCAGGCCACATAGTGCATATTTGCTATTGTATGTTTAGCCGTAGATATGTTATCGTCTATTTTTATCCTTAAACCGGAAATGTGAATTTCGTCAAACTGATAAAATAAAGTAACGAACTTCGTGTCTTATACAATTATCCTTAATTCCACCTTTTTTGGAATACATTAATACATCTGATTTATTTACACGAATTAAACATAACTACAATGATAAATTTAACAGTTTAAAATGTTGAAATACATATACAATCATAAAACAATTTAACACCATTCGTTATATATATATATATATATATTAAAAACCATGATATATTTATACCGTAATAAGAAAGGGTTACTATTGAAAAAAATGAAATATTTAAGGAAGAAATGCATTTTACTGTTTCTTATTGCCATATACACCTAGCAGCCGTGGAATCTACAGTTTTCAAGTTTGGGTTGAATACACAATAGAAAAGTTAAAATTTCATATATCAAGAAGTAATCTGGTAAAATACCCATGATTTATAGATACTTAGAAATATCATAGATACAAGAAACAGTTTAGGTGCATACGTGTGTTTATCTTCTATAAATCTTGTTTTATTGATAGTGATATCAGTTTCACGCCTTATGATGTCAAAAGTCGTTACAAAATAGCACTTATGACTTAGTATTATACGACAGTGTTAAACTTAAATACTTAAACAACTGTGATCTGATCTAGTTAGCACGCTGTCAAGAGCCAAACTGAACCCACTTGTACAGAAAACATGCTGAGAAAATTTGCCACCTCGAAGGAATTTAATAAATTATCAAGATAAAGTCCTGCTACTGTTTAGATAGAACGTTATGATGTGATAACTTATTTCATTTATTGAATAACAAGCTGAAACACAACGATACGATCAATGATATATATAGTTAAACATATATACTCAGTTTGTCCTCGAACTATAACCCAACTTTCTTTTGCATACTAAATAAATGAAACTTTAAAACTTAAATCCATTGGTGGTCAACTTACACTACTTTTATCCTTTTTTTCTATTTATGTTGTGCGTTGTTATTAAAACAATGATTTATCCGTGTCTATGAGCTTATGGCTTTTCAATAGTGTCGAGGTTGAGGCCTCATTACACGGTTAAACCACGCCGCCTGACCTGGAGATCGTCCTAAGTCGGCCGCATGGATTACTAGTCTTGAGGATTGTCGTGATGTCAATTTAATTTCTTTCATTCTGGTGTTACTTGTTGCATACAGTTATTGTTTGTTTGTCAATGTCTCTCGTGCCTATGATTCCACTCATACTGTTTTTTTTAATTTACTACTTCACTTTCTTAATTGAAACAGTAGTGTTTAATGAGAGTCTTTTATGGTTATTGTTTATGTATGCCGCTGTAATTCAAAAACAATCATCACCTACAAATTGAATAATGCATTTAAGGGCTGTGGACTGGGGGATATCGGTAGTGGGGCGGGGGAGGGGGGCAAAATATTTTTTTGTCAAACACATAATTATACATTAGCTGGCTATTTTTTCATATAAAATAAGAAAAGTTTCAAAATTTCTGCGGGGCAATTGCCCAACATTTATACAATTTACATGTAGAGCTGACACGTCATAAAAGTAATGCAACTAGCAACTAATGCACATAAGTTATTACAAATAAACACTGTCTGAAGTATGTTCTTAACCATATTAGTTAATATCATTGAGAAAAAAAACATTTATCTAGTATGTAACAATCCCATACGTTGCATTTGGAGACTTACACTTATTAATTTATATTAAATCGTGATAAATACACTGTAACGTCCCTGAGTTTGTTGACTGTTTTTGAAATCTCTGATTAAAAAAAAGAAGAATCAGAATCAGAAGGATACATTCTCAAGGAACACGTCGAAGGGTTAATTAAAAATAGAAAAATTAAAAACCGTGAAACGGGCCACTAATAAAAATAATATCTATAATTAGAGATATACACCCCTTTTCTTTGTAAGAGAGGACCTCGTCTAAGATTAACAAAAACCATACTCAACAGACGCTCGAGAGAAACTGACGCGACCTTGATAATAAAGGCTGGGGAGCTAAAGGGAGGGAGTGATATCTGAATGTTAAGAATATAAAGTAGTAAATAAGCAAAAACCAAGACGATATTTAAAATTCGTAAGTCCATTTAGATGGGCAAACGTGGGACGCACACAGACAAAAGAACCAGGTATACATTTATTAACTAAAAAAGGAAACATCACGAACTTCTATTAAAAAACAGAAGCAAAACCAGGTGCTTGCGATATAGTACGCTTTCCTGCTACACATGTGTCACCCGCCGCGATGCTTCCGTGTCATTACGGTGTATGGCAACCTTTTCCATTGTTAAAAAGAAGAAGCATGTGTCACCATAAGAATATGTCACTTATATCGTGACGAAAGACCAAAGGAGAAAAACACTAACAGGAAAATAATAGAAGCAGCAACATTATCATGAAAGCAAAGCGCCAAAGATAGTGCGACAAGGAGTAAAAAAACCATGGCCGCATTCTACATATTGTATTAAATTATATTATATTGCAGAAACCACAAGTGAGCAACCCGATACAATGGTCTTATCTATTAAATCAGATGTGAAAGCGAGATCTGACAGAACCTTTTTTGACTTAAGAGCTGAGATGACGTTATAAAATGACATGGAAGCATCGCTGTGGGTGACAATTGTGTATCCGGAAACGCTTACTCAATCGCGAGCACCTGGTTTCACTTTTAATTGTTGAATAGAAATTCGTGATGTTTTCTTTTTAGTTAATATGTACATTTTCGTTCTTTTGTCTATATGCGTCCCACGTTTTCCTTTTATTTGCCCGGCTTTTGAATATCGTCTTGGATTTTTGTATTTACTACTATATAGTTCAGTAAAATCAAAAGACTGAAATATTTATTCATCTAAAAAAAGACTTGAGAGACCTGACGCCGCTTCTCTTCCTGTCCTATCGTTAAGTGACAATAAGCCCTAATTAAACGAACAAACAAACCAATCACTTTGAATGAGTTAGTACAACACCAATATGTGTGCTTAATGACAAAAAAAACTGGTGACGTCGAATGTGGAATATTTGGCCTGAGTAAAATCCCTCAAAGAATAAATGTAAGAAAAAGACCTAGTACAAATAATGACAAGATAATCAACTTAAGTAGAATTACTTCCTTTTTACAATCGCAAGACAATTGCGTTTAGTCTTGGTTTAAGTTGCTGTTATATACAATGTCATGTAACACATACGTCATTAATTGAAATATTTACTTTTATTCATTTGATTTTAAATCCTCGGAAATCGATCAAAAATAAAAATATTAAGGACTTTACTATAGTTTCATCCAAAATCAAATATAACCTTCAACAAATATAACTCATATCAAACGTACAGTGCATGACAAGATGGAGACAATAAAGACCAATCACTTAAAAATTACAATGTACAACACAAACGTAATCATTGTGAGTGACAAAATAGGAAATTATCCACCTGAATTGCTCAAGTCATTTAAAATAAGAAATCAGAATTTATAAGAAAAGCATCTGTAAACAGGAAACTGTGATGGGACAATAAAATGTAACATCTAAATAAACCGGATCATTTGAAAACAACAAAACTAAATTTTAAGCACTTTAATTCAAATTCATATATTGCACATTTGGTAGAATTGAATTCAACGCCAGTATGTGTCGAATAATATCAAATTCGCGTATACCATAGAAGTATCCCATTGTTCGTCATTTGAAAACAACAATGCAGTGTTTGTATGCCCGAATGTTGGCTGTCGTCGTTTGAGTTTTTCAGAAGAATTTTCATCGTAATGAACACATTGCTGGTAAATGATTTGAACTTTATGTACTTTTATTGGTCGAACACATCGTCATTTTATTGGTAATCTGATTGTGAATGCTTCCAAAGTTTGATGTTTGTTTTCAAAATGTCTTCGTAACTTTCCTCGCTGACAAAATCATCAATGTTTTCTGAAGGCACGTGGGTCATCGACCTTGGTCTGGTGAGTCCAGGTAAAACCAGAAGGGAGGAAACAGATGCGTCTCCACATTCATCACTCTCACTGTCGGAACAACTGTCACAACTGCTGTCGGTACAGCTCAGTCCATCCATAGAGTAGCAGTCTTCTGTTTAATAGAAATATATAAACTATATATACAATTGTCATAATCATTTTGTAGCAGTGATATCTGACTCTCTCCGATGAGATGATAAACTATAAATAAATACTCAACACAAAATAAAAATAGTAATATTTGGAAAATATTTTAAAGTATATAGTAAATACATGAGCACTGTCAATTAAGTATATCATCTTATTTTATTGAAACTTACCAAATACACTTTCGAGAGAGCCGCTATTGTCAGTCTTTACATTTGTGACACAGTTAGGATCACTCTGTCGACGAATGAGAAGGGTGTCTGTCAATGGAGCAATTGGTATAGATGTCGCGAGATTTGATCCAGATCTCCGATGGCATTGCTTTGACATCCTTTGTATTGTCTCATTTATATGAATCATCTGACGCATAAGTTTTACATCCTGACTTCGCATTGCAATCTGAAAATACAATAATGTAATTATGTAAAAAGTATGACATAACGACTTAAAGATTTTTACTCATTATTTGCTTAATAACTGACATTGATTTATAGTATGATTCATTCTATAATCCAATTAGTGATATGATGTATGTTTCATAATCAATTTATTATCAATATATATCTTTTACAGTCGCATTGAAGTGCAATGACTAAAGGCAATTACGTGTGAATGAAATTGTTCATATAAGGTCCACATAATATAGGCTAATGATGATTAATCAATTCGTATACCATACAATATAGGGATATATAGGATAATATTTTTAAATATGGCTTTCGTTTCTAAGGTTAACTTACCAAATCAGTCTTGAGGGTTGCAAGAGCGTTGTTTATTCTATCTGTGACTGCACTAATTTCAGCTGCAGGTCGTAGTTTTAAAAGTTCCATTTAAAAGCTAATGGTAACTTACTGTAATCTCTACAAATCCCTATTCTGTTATCAATGTTTAAAATGTAAATGACAAAATGACAAAATAGACTTAATTTATACAAGATTATAACAAGATTTTATCTTGTGATTTATTATTGTTAAGGAGTTGATGTCTCTTCTAAAGGACCACAGGTGAACCAATGCATGGATATTAATTACATATATAGAACCTGCCAGGTGATAATTAGCCTTGAAACAAACGTCATTGAAACTGTATATGCCAAGGATATTTTAGCACATATTCTTATCTTGTTATTAAACAATTAACCGATCATGTTGGTATTTGACAATTGTGTACCCCCTTTGACTCAACTTTGTTATGTTATCTTTAATTGCTGACAATCGTTGGCAAAATGTGGTATACATGTGTCGTTTCTATATTCCTTAACCTCCTGGACATCCAATTCTTTATCTAGCAATAACCTCGATTAATGCATTGGTCCACCTAGGTCTAGTATTTATAGGAGTTATTTCCCCTGAATATCTTCAGAAATGTTATCTTAATACAATGTTAAGTGATTATAAAGATATTACAGTATAAGTAAAACAGTACAAACGTTTTAAGTTTAGCATACTGGCCAATGGAGAAGTCAATGAACTGTGATTAATACATGGTTCCTATTTACATCCACTTGCCGGCTTCTATCACCAGCACGGTCATTCGAACGAATTCCTTGGGGACCAAAAGTTATTCCTCATTAGGAAAAGTTTCTAGTCTCAAAAGATAGTTGGTTGTTTTCTTTAAGCGTTCCAGATTTATTTTTCATCAAGGGGCTATGGCAGCCTTTCTGCATTTATAATTTATATACTATTGAAAACGGTTTCAAATAAAATTAAATTGTAATGTTATATTACTGATTAACTGCTGTTAAACTATTGCTAAAATAGCAAGCAAACGACACAGCGAATCATGAGCAGTGAGTTATTGGTGTGTTTAATTTACTATAAACAAATCATGTAGACATTTCACACTTACAGCTTTCTTGCAAATTGTTTATGTTGCTGATTTGAATTTAAACAAGATCTTTTTGTAGTAAAACAACTGATCGTTTTCAAAATAAAAAAATATGTCGTCTTTATTTCCTCCTCGAAGAAGAGCATTTTACATAGAAAACAACAATAAAAGAAGAAAATGAACCAATGATAAAGTCAAATAATCACAAGAAATACACATACAATACAATACAATATAAATACATAAGCATTGGTTGATCTATCCTCGACATTACAAAGAAATGTCAGTCTATATCGAAAGTACTTAAATAATTCAAAATTTACATAGTACACTATGCCATGTAAATTATGAAAAATGGCTGTATATTTATCGAGCTATTTTGCCATAATAATAATTAGACATTTTAAAAATAACACATACACACTTGGCCCAGAAATCCTGTAATACAATATGGGGGATTTCATAATCCATTTGACCACCCAACATTACACCAAATATTTCTAAGGCCGTAAGTCCATGAACATTGGCAAGAGTAAAGGAGGAAAACCATTAATAGGAGAGGAATAGAAGTAGCAACACAATCATTAAAGCAGAGCGGTCAAGGTAATGCGACCGTGTATTCTATTTTTTATAAAAATAAATTAATATATACATATATATGTCATAAGAATGTCCGCATAATGAAAAACAAGTCAAAAACACGGAAAAAAGATACGGACAATACTAAATGAATAAACATTTATACTCAATTTGTCATCGATTTTTATTTTACATCAAGGCAATTTAACAAACAGTATGAATAGGATCAACAGAACGAGAGGCATTGACAAATAAACAATAACTGCGTCAAACAATGAAGCACCGG
>JAUMGZ010189356.1:0-13361 GCA_032359645.1 Pododesmus macrochisma
TATTTAGAGAATCGGAAACGGCGCGGTAGTACATTTTAACACCATACCTATTGAATCACATCAAATCTGCACTTTTTTAGATACCAAATTTTGACACGAAACTCTTACATCCTATGCGTTTAAGTTTGAGCAAAAATGACGGACACTAAAATTTTACCTGTTTGTCTGCTTGTAAGTCTCTAGTTCGACAGTAACAGTTAAACAGATAGCGTAAAACTTCTGATTCGCCAGCAAGACTAGCAGCTGATGGCTCGTCTCTTGAAGAATTTGTAGCCAAAACATTTTCACCTGGATTGCTCATTAAAATTCTTTCAAAAACTGCCTAAAAGTAAAAACACCAAATCTTAGGTAATAAACTATATTTTCTATGCAGTAAATTTTAAAACTACAAAACCAAGTACATGTATTCTGTTTTACTTATACCAAATGAAAATTATTACACAACTATTCCATGCATATATATATATATATGACATTCCTGAATATGGTCTTATTTGAAAACAATGAAATTTTTATCCCAACAAAATTTCCTGATTCTACATGTAACACATATTTTTCATATTTACTTGTCCTAGACAGTCTATGTCCAGCCAGGTCTGTCCATCCAGTGTTTCCGATAAGTCCTTCATCAAAACTAGATGAGATGGACGTCTCTTGTTAAAATCTTCAACCTCTGAAAACAGTTATATATAATTTTAGTTATCAATTTCATATACATGTAAGTGATGACAATTTTCTACTTATTATAAATAGTGCGATACATGTAGTTTGATATAACAGTGTTTTCATGCAAAAATCATCTAATTTTAAAATTTAAATCATAAATCATGAATCAAATACATCAAATCTTTCTCAGCTAAAAATAAATTTCTTATTTTAACATGCATAGCAAAAGATAACTGTGTTCAATTTGAAGACTAAAACATAGAAGAATTATTGGTACTACTAAATGATATAATTGTAAAATAGAAGTATATATATGATAATCTCTACCTGAATCCAGAGTGAAAAGAAAAATATTTTCCAATAAGTTGTTCATATTCAGTTTCCTAGCAACCATGTCATCCAAACTTTCTTCTTCCTTTGCTTCCATGGTTACATGTGCATTGCCTGGAGTATGAATACAATATATTTTAACCTTAAAATAAGATATTAATACATAAAACATGGCAATCTTTCAGCTGTTTGCAATCAACAAGAAAGCCATACATATATATACTCAACGGGTGTTAAATTGTACAGTGGATTATCAGTTTCTTTAAACCATTCATTCTAACATGTGTCATAGTCATGTACATGTGTTGCTGCACAAGTAAACAACAGGAAAGATGGTTTATAACCCTACTTGATAGAGAAATTAACTTAGCCTGCTAAGTACCAGTATTGATAAAACAATTTATAACCAAATTTCATTAAAAGCAGTTCAATCTATTAAAGACAGTTGCACTTTGTAAACCATGAAAAAATGGATGCTATAGCTCTAAACAGACAACCAGAGTTTCATAACCAATTACTCGATCGCTTTCAAGAAAGTGGGAAACATCTAACATATTCAGTGTTATAATCAATATATATAAGGTTTTACCCTGAATTGCTTGTTTGATATCTTCATCTGTGACTATCAGACTTTGAGGAGTGTCTTTATTCTGACTGACAATGTATTGCTGAGCTTGTCCGACATCCGAGAAAAGAGCAGCAAATGGATTTGCTGACAGATCAGACATGTTTGTGGAATGCTATAGGAATTTGTATCTGCAGCTGTAATGACAAAAGATAAATATTGTAGGTGAAACATAATTATTTTGCTACAAATGTGAACCTCCAAATGTACAAGCCAAGAACACATGCATTGATATATATATGAATGCATTATTGATTAGAATATACAAATAAATATTATGTATACATCCTTGGCTATTAACCATCATCAGGCATATTTTTTATAAACTAAACCATACCTTGAGCATTTAACAAAATCAAATTGGATATACCATGTAAAGTCACAGTACCCCATTTGTGCCAGTACCCCGGTTGTGCCAATTTAACAAAAATCGGCTTTAAATTTTTCGTGATGAAAATTAATGAACTGGACATTGTGCCTTCCTTAGATGTGTTTATTCTGCATCTTTTATCAGCAACTTTTCCCAGATTTTTCAGAAGAATTTTCCAAGACGGGCGTTCAAAATTGATAGGTATGCAAACAAAATTTGGTTTTCTGTCAAAGACCCTGTGCGACGGGGTCAAAAATGTGCCATGTTTTTAAAACCGTAACACATTGATATTGGTGATAATCCAAACAATCTTCAAAGCATATATAATGGCTATTTAAAAATATTTATCTCAATTAATTAGTTTCGTAAAGGGTTCACAGCATCCGCTGCATTTGAAGGAAAGTGGCACAATCGGGGTACTGTCGCGGTAGATTTCCGGATTAAATTGCTCCTGACGTCAGACAGTTCTAATTTTAGAACCAATGAACGTATGTACCAACGCAAGATCACAAATTACTACTTTAATTGTCTATTTGTTGTGTGTGAAATGTCATTGAGCTGTATCGATAATCTAACAAGTAATTGCAAAAAATGTGGTAAAAATGGCACAATCAGGGTACTGTGACCTTAACGTTATACGCGAACGACCCAATTCCTGAACCCTATTTTTAACAATACGGCGGTAATAATTATCAACACGTGTGACTTTATCTCAATGGACTAAATTCTTCTCATTTATGAAATACATGATATTAAAATGTTCACTTTGGGCGTGATTCTTGAAAAAATATGAAAAGGCTAACAAAATATGATGTGTTTCTTGTTCTTCAAAATAATAGGGTAGGTAGGTTAAAACAAAATTCCCAGCAAATATTTGTCTGAAGACAAAAAAAAGTTTTGCCCCTCTACTGGTTTTCCCCAGGCTACATCCCTAATGAACAAATTACGGAATCAGGACGTTGGATGAATCGGGGGCCCCTAGTCATTTCAGACCACACATTAGTCCATTTCAGACCAAGACATTTTGGTCCATCAACCAAAAAGTTTCGGACCAAAAAAAAGAGTTATCTTTTTCGCTTTTATAAGGCATGAACTATTAAAATTTAAACCCATTAAGGATGTATGAGATTTTTATGTCAAAATTTGGTATCCGAAAAAGTGCAGACTTGCTGTGATTCAATAGATATGATGTTAAAATGTACAAATCTACCACGCTGTTTCCGATTCTCTAAATATCTTAATTACCCAAATATAGTTGATTGTTTTTGGTCGTCTGTTTTAATCGGGCTCATTAATTATACATGTAAATTCTCATTAATTATACATGTAAATTTTACCCGAGAATCGCACGCAATTACCGTTATGTATTGATAAGAACAAGTAACTTTGACACATGAATAAACTCATATTATACAGAACCTCCTTTCTTCGCATTCACATGTACATTTTAGTCAAAAACCTTACTTTAGGCCTTTCAATAGAAAGTTTAAATGGACATTTCAAAAGCATGAGGACATATTGATGGTCAACACTGGGTCACTAAAGGGTACTTATTTTAAGAATTACTTATTGATAAGGTATTCGTTTTATCATAATTATGATTAACATTTCTTCAAATGACAATCTAAATCATATGAATTACAGGTGAATCTTGTGATTTTTAGTAACAGTTATTCATAGAAATTCTGTACAAAGAAGTGGAGTATCAATTACAGGTAATTCGGAATGTAAAACAATGCGTAGAATATGCCATTACAAAATGTTTACCTGATGACATGTTTGTCTTCAATGGGCCTGCACATGCATTCTTTGGGTCAAGCCGGTTTTGTATGAATATGGGCTGATTTTGAATTGGTTTTTAGTCCATCATTATTCCCATACAAATCCTGTCTGTCATCCGCCGTCATTGTTAACTTCTCACATTTTCGACTTTTTCTCCCAAACCACTGGACCAATTTCATCCAAACTTGGTATGAAGTATCCCTAGGGTAAAGGGTTTCATATTTGTTAAGATGATTAGGTTTGGCTCCCAGGGGCGCCTTTTTTGGGGCCCAAAGGGGAAAAATTGAACAAAATTTCAAAAATCTTAAAAATCTTCTTCTGATAAACTATAATATGGTCTAGAGGTCTACAGGTCAAAAATAGGTTACAAGTTTTGGGGTCAAAGTTCAACACTATATATAATATATATAGCAAGTATGTTAACTTTTCAACTTCTCATCCTAAACCACTGGACCTATTTCATCCAAACTTAGTAGGAAATATCCCTAGGGGAAGGGGATTCAGATTTGTTCAATTGAAGGGGCTTGGCCCCCAGGGGTTCCACTAGGGGACCAAAAGGGGGAAAATGCACTAAAATTTCTTTTTATAAACTAAAAGGCCTAGAGATTATTGCTTTGGTATGTAGTAACTTTAGGGCATGCCGCATTGAGAACCAAGTTTGTTCAAGGCTTGACCCTTGGGTCAAAAATGGGTTGCACCTTTTTGGTTCAAAGTTCAACACTATAGCAAATATGTTAACTTTTCACATTTTTGACTTCTAGTCCAAAACTATTGAAGGTATCCCTAGGGGAAGGGGTTTCAGATTTGTTCAAATGAAGGGTCTTGGCTCACAGTGGGTGCCTATTTCTGGGCCAAAAAGGGGGCAAATTTGACAAAATTTCAAAAATCTCCTTTAAACTTGAAGACCTAGTGCTTAATGCTTTGTTATATAATAACTTAAGGGCATGGAGGACCAAGTTTGTTTAAGTCATGAACCTGGGGTCAAAAGTATTCAAATGCAAATATTTAGTTTTGGTCTATTTCTACCAGACGTAATTACATTTTAATTTGTAGCTGTGTTTACAAAATTTTGTTTTCTTGAAAATGCATAACAATTTTAGACCACCTTAACCTTCAAACATGAATTGACCACTTTCTTTCAATTTTCTTATATTCTATCCTTAAAAAAACTATTATGGTTATAAAGAATTAAAGTAAGATTTTTAAGCTGGTGCAGGATGATCTTGGACAAGCTTCGTATTTTAATGGCAACATCTTTGCGGAATCTATTCAATCCAGTTTTACTATTGAACTTTTCCCCCTACCTTTCAACATAAATCTGTTTAGTCATGATAAAAGAAATAGAATTTGTTTTCACTTGGCCCTATCTTAGTGTACCCTGTGACAGATTCAATTTGTTTTGTGCTATGGTACTGCAGTGGCTGAACTTTTTTTATTTTTAATATTTAAGTTGATATTTACTAGTTTATATAACAACAGGATGCTAAATGACTTTCTTGTGTTTCCTCAAGAAACTTTTTAATAACATTTAGAAATTGTGATGACTACATTTTCGGGATGTTAAGTTATGTGGACAGGAAGCTGTACAGGGCTAATGGATAATTAACGGTATTATACTGTATGTATAAACAGTTCACAATTATAAACACAAACATGTAAGAGCTTTAGCAAATATTCAAAGAAAACGTAGTTGGTGTTTCATTAACTATAGCTGACTGAATAATTGTTTCAGTAATTGTAAAGAAGGGGCTGACTTCCCAGGGGGCTGAGGGGTGGAGCCATAAGGGATCACAGTGCAAAACCTTCAAAAGACATCTCTGAAACCAACTGGTGAATTGTGACCAACATTACACAAGGTGATCCTTTAATGATGAGGATCAGAATTAAACTCAAGTAGAGGTGGGGGGTTCATAAGGGGCAGGGCAATCTTGATATAGATGATAACTCGTAAAAATGTTTGAACAAGGTTTGACCTGAATTTCTCAGGTGACTGCTAAGGTCTGATGGACCTCTTGTTATAATAAACAGGCACATGTCCATAGCTAACATCTTTTTTGTGGAAGGTTATCAAAGATATATTTCCTCTTTAAAGGGCATATCAAATTTCTGAAATTTGTAAGCCATGTTTTATTTTCTTCGTTGAATGAGATTTTTGCATTGTTTAAGTATGTAAAGTGCATTTTTAGTCCATTTAGACCGAAGGTCCAAGGTTGACTTTTCTGATACTAATCCTGTCCGTAGTAAACTTTTGCTTTAAACGACATCTCCTCCTGAAACTACTGGGCAGATTTCAACCAAATTTGGCAGGAAGCATCCTTAGGGAAAGGGGATTCAATATTGTACAAATGAAGTCCCTGACCCCCATTGGCAGGGCCAAAAGAGGTATATTTGACAATATGGCTTCAAACGACATCCCCTCTAAGAATATTGGGCAGATTTCAACCAAATTTTGAAGGAAGCATCCTTAGGGGAACAGAATTCAAGATTGTACAAATAAGGTCCCTGACCGCCCAGGGGACAGGTGGAAGGGGCCAAAAGGGGTAAATTTGACATTATGTCTTTAATTGACATCTACTCTGAGACTATTGGGCAGATTTCAACCAAATTTGGCAGGAAGCATCCGTTGGTTATGGGAATTCAAGATTGTACAAATGAACTCCCTGACCCCTCAGGGGACAGGTGGGTTGGGCCTAAAGGGGTAAATTTGACAGTTTGCTTTAATCAACATCTCCTCTAAAACTACTGTACTCGGCAAATTTCAACCAAATTTAACAGAAAGCATTCTTAGGGTAAGGGGATTCAAGTCTCTGACCCCCCGGGGACAGGAGGGCGGGGCCAAAAGGGGTAAATTTGACAGTATGCCTTTAAACAACTTCTCTGAAACTACTGGGCAGATTTCAACCAGATGGACGTTAAGGCCCTATGTGCCTCTTGTTATTTACCCTATTTCTTCTTGTTCTATCAATTTGCTTGATATGTAATTTTTTGTGAACACCCTGTTTATTCTGCAGGAGACGTTATGACAGAGCAGAAAGAGAATTTATTGAATCTAAAGTTGACTTACAGAGAAAGTCTGAACTCAAGGAACAGTTAACGGAACATTTATACACAATCATACACCAGAACGAGGTTAGAAAGGCAAACAAACTGTCGGGACTTATGAAAGAGCTAGAGATGGAAGGCAGTTCGGGAATAATAAACATGGGTGTGTTACCTCCACTGTCTTCATTTAACGGTGTAAATACACTGCCATCATCCCCAAAGTCTTCAGTCCCCGTGACAACAGAAGTGACTAGCGGTGATGGGACAATGCCGACTGTTTTATGTAGTGATCAGGGGTCAGTTTTAGTGAAAACTGAACTTCCTGATACATGTGATACGGATAGTGTTAATCTTATCAATCTGTCACCAGAGAGAAAACAGGTAACCATGGAAACAGACCTTAGTACAAGAAATAAAACAAGGGAGATCACCATAAATGATAACTCGTCAGAAATCAGTTCAACTTGTAAAGATACAGTGCAGGGAGGAACAACTAACAGTCAGACTGGAGAACAGTCGGACTCTGTCAACGATAAAACATTTGATGTAAGATGCAGTAATCAGACTGACACAACAGACGAAAAATCCATAAACAATCAACTTATAATCCCCAACAATTGTGATGATATATCTAACGATACATCTCAGATCCCCCCTCAAAGTGAACAAAGTAATCAGGAATCTCAACAGACATCTGTCAATCAATCCCCAAGTCCTGCCCCTTCTTTAGACTTGCCTAGTTCTTGGACATTAGACTTTGTTGAAGTTAAGAAAGAACCATTATAGTTTACAGTGTATGTGGAATATTCTTTTTTTTCTGCCATAGTTCACGAAGTGGACATTTAAGTCATTTTACAGACAAGTCAACCTGACGGCTACTGGGAATGAAAGTCCTACAGATTGCCCGATTTTCATTATATAAGTCAATTGTATTACATGCTTTTCATTTATGCAAAAATAAGGATAGGTCAATGATCTCGGATTTTGAGATATAAGTGTTTTAAATTTTGGCTGGAAAAGAACACCTTTAGATTTTTCATAAGTAATATACTGGTATGGTGATTTTTTTTTTAGGGGCCAGAAATAATAGGAAAAGAGTCTTATAAAATTTTTTTTTAAATATTTTGGTACGTGTATATATAAGGTGTATAAATTATAGAAAATATAGGGGTCAATGGGCAAAACATTTCAAACGTATTAGTATTGAAAATACCAGATAAATTACAAAAAAAAACAAGAGGCCCATCGCACCTTAACGGTCACCTGAGAAATCTAGGTCAAACATTGGTCCATCATTTTTACGAGTTATCATCTATATAAAAATTGCCCTGCCCCTTATGAACCTTCCCCTCCCCACCTCTATTTTGAGTTTAAATTCTGATCCCCATCATCACAGGATCACTTTGTGTAATGTTGCTCAAAATCCACCAGTTAGGCTCAGAGGAGATGTCTTTTGACAGTTTTGCACTGTGACCCATATGGCCCCGCCCCTCAGCCCCCTGGGGAGTCGGCCCCTTCTTGAGTATAGACTCTGATCCCCACCATAGGCTGATGATTACCACCAAGTTTCATTAAAATCTAGCAGACGGTTTCTGAGGAGAAGTCGAAAGTATTATTGTTTACCCACAATGACAGATGACAGATGAAAGGTGATCACAATAGGTCACCTTAAGTTAATGTAAACTTCAGGTGACCTTACTAGATAAATACAGAAAGGTGAGTAGCGCGCATCCTTAATACGGATTATACACTTCCTTTGTAACTTCATGTTTTAAAACAGTTACCACTACTTAGTGTTTTGGGGCTTTTTAAGAATCGATTTTGACATTGAATGTTTGAATTTAGCTTCAAATCTTTTTGAAATAACATTATCATTTTATAATTGATAATTTATGAATACAGTTCTTGGCAGTATGTCCCCAATTTTAATTTTGAAACAATTTTCAAATTACGTTATCTTATTGAAGCTTTTAATTAAAGTGTCAGCTGTATTATAATATGTTGAGGTTCATTTTCCCTTTCAATTTTGATTTCTCATAATGCATTAATTCAAGTACAGATAGCAATAGTATGATTAATAAATGATATTATATAAAACTGGGATTTAATATATAAGATCCCAGTATAAAACATATTGTCATTTATTACAAATAAAATGGTAAAAATTACAATTGTGCATTTTCCTTCATTTAAACCCAACTGCAGTTATGGTTGCCATTGTCATGAATTGACATTCACGATTATTATACATGCAACAGAAAAGACTGAAAAAATTAAAAGAATAATAGTTTAAAGGACAAATTTTCTTATAGTTGTGATGATGACACAAGCTGACAGAATAAATAACAAAGATAAATGTGAAATAGCATTCCCCATCAAAATCAGGGATATCATATTTTCTTGTGTTCACCTATAAATATCTATGTTGAATCTGACCACACAGAGTATGGTTCTACTTGAAAAACATCCGAGATTAAGATGTGGAGGGCAGTCTTAAGATGAATTAAATGCTTGCAAAAAAAAGCAAAAGAACTGTTGGTATCTGAAAATAATCCAGCTCCTTCTGATAGCTTTATAAAAACAGCTGTTAAAAGGAGGCACAGGGGAGAGTGAACACATAGCAACTACGTGTGAATAGTATTAGAAATACGAGTGAATGAGCCCAGACGTAGACTAAGTATTAAATAATCCCTAGCTCTGACAGTTTTAGATAAACCTAAATCTCGGACGGCAGGGTCATCTTGTGAAATAAAATCTTCATCAAGTTGTAAAAAAAAAATTCTGGGGACCTTAAATAATTCATCAAAATATCTGCAATTTGTTTTACTGACTTTTTATTCTAAGAAATAACAGATAATACACATAAATATCATAAATTCACATACACTACACAGATGCTACAAGGCGGTCTGCTTATGTATTTTTCCCCAAATAGGGAAAAAATTCCCCTTTTTACCGAAAGAGGGCTTTCCCCTAAAACCTAGTTTAATCCCTGTTTAGTTTCCAATGTAGATAACACGTACTACATCTTAAAACTCCTGATCAAACATTTGTCTATGTTTTAAAACAAGCACATGTTTACAACATGGCTAAGTGACAATGGCCAGATAATCATGTTGTTAAAATATTTATTTTGTAATTCAATCATTAACGTTCTCCCTTTTTTTATTATTTTTTTTTTAATTTATCTATGACAGCATAGAGATATATGATTTTAATCTTGTTTTTAAAGTAAAAGATTCTTTATGAATGGAAAAAAGGCACTCCAAAAATAAAAATCTAAAACCAAATTCAAAGAACCAAATTTCTGTTACTTTTGTGTAGTAAATCCTTAATATTATTCAGGAATTTCGTTGACAATTTTTACATATATTATGTGCTGTGATGTTAAAATTTGAATTACAAATGCAATCAGATAAAATAATAAATCAATATGACAGCTCTTGAAGTCAACGAAGATCCAATTCAGAAAACAGTTCATCTATGTTAACACTCACAATATGGTTCAAACTTATGATGAACAATGTTTGTCTTTAACAATAGCACCAATAGTCCCCAGATGCTGCTGCCAATAAACAGTTTCTCACAAATAAAGTCCACAATCTGTGCATACTTGATGTCACGTCTGGTCAGCGTTTTCAATCGTTCTGCAACGTTTTGGTTTTAGCTTGTACGATTCACATCCATTTCTCCCCAACACAAAGTCCTCCATGATTCCTGTGGTCTTTGGTAAGGTGTCTATATCTAAATAATCTAACAGAAAGTAGAGTTTTGCAGATATTACTGCTTCAAAAAGGATTTACATATGCAAAAATACTTAAAACAAAAACAATGTCAATAGGAAACATGCATTGTATTTCACAAAAGACTTGTCATGTTTACCTTGCTTAACACAGCCCTCCACAGCCAAAAAACATGTATAGCCTTTACAAACTAAACGAGAAGTCACCACTTTGAACACTAATACGCCCCTTTGTTGCAAGTTTAATATTGGGCTCTTAATTACAGAGAACAACATTCCTAGAAACTTGTCCCGAAGAAAGAAATGTTTCAAGAAAGCGAGCAATAACTCTTGCAAAAAAGACACAGTGATATTATTTTAGTATGTGACACTCTGCATTGCCTTGATTCATGTGTATATTAAATTTGGTAAACTAGTGTAAAATATTGTTTAAGTAATGTTATGGACAAAGAAAATTTATAAGAGAAATGACAACAACTCTGACTAACAATTAACAGTGACGCTATTTGAATATCTGAAACATTGCCATGCCAAAATGCATTTGTATACCAAATTTTGTAAAACTTAGATCAAATACTGTTGAAGCAGGCTCCTGACTAGATGTCATCTGCAGATGAAAAAATTTACTAGAAAAGGGGCAATAACTCTAGCAAAAAGTCACAATTAACTCATTAAAGTATTTGATGTCAGTCAGGTAATATTGCACACTAAAGCATTTTAAAATCCAACAGAGCAAAGGAGTTAACAATCTTATTTTTTGGCAGGAAATACATCTTACAAACTTTTAAATAACAACAAGAGGCCTATCAGGCCTTAACGTCCATCTGGTTGAAATAGACCAAAAACTCAATATTTGCATTTTAATACCTTTGACCCCAGGGCCATGCCTAAAACAAAGTTGGTTCAACCAAGTCTGGGTGAAATTGGTTCAATAGTTTTGGAATAGGAGTCGAAATTGTGAAAGGTTAATATATTTGCCATAGTGTTGAAGTTTAACCCTAAACTGCTTAACCCATCTTTTACCCTAAGGTCACACCTTGAACAAACTTGGTTCTCCACACCCTAAAGTTACTACATACCAACACATTAGGCTCTAGGCCTTCTAGTTTATCAGGAGAAGATTTTTGAAATTGTAACGCATTTTCATCCTTTTGGCCTCTTAGTGGAGCCCCCTTGGGATCAAGCCCCTTCATTTGAACAAATTTGAATCCCCTCCCCAAGGGATATTTACTATCAAGTTTGGATTAAATAGGTCAAATGGTTTAGGACAAGAGGTTGAAAATGTGAAAAGTTAACATGTTTGCTATATATTATGCATATATTGCGTTGAACTTTGATCCAAAAACTTGTAACCTATTTTTGACCCCCGGGTCACGCCTTGAACAAACTTGGTTCTCCATGGCCATAAAATTACTTAATACGAATTAAGCTCTAGACTATTTAGTTTATCAGAAGAAGATTTTTAAAGTTTTGTTTAATTTTCCCCATTCGGGCCCCTAAAAAGGAGCCCCCTGTGAGCCAAACCTAATCATTTTAACAAATCTGAACCCCCTTTCCCTATGGATGCCTTATACCAAGTTTTGATGAAATTGGTCCAGTGGATTTTGACTTAAAGTTGAAAATGTGAAATGTTAACACATTTGCGATAGTGTTGAACTTTAACTCCAAAACATGGTAACCCATTTTTGCCCCCAGGGTCATGCCTTGAACAAACTTGGTTCTCCATGCCCTACAGTTCATCCATACCAAAGCATTTAGCTCTAGGTCTTCCAGTTTATTAGAAAAAGATTTTTGAAATTTTGTCAAATTTCCCCACTTTTGGCCCCCTAGTGGCACCCCCTAGGGACCAAGACCCTTCATTTGAACAAATCTGAATCCCCTTCCCCTAGGGATACTTCTTACAAAGTTTGGATGAAATTGGTCTAGTGGTTTGGGAGAAGAAGTGGAATATGGTAAAAGTTATTGACGACGGACGGCGGACAGGATGGACCAAAAATCATTGGTAGAACAAGGAAGGTTGATCTAGAAATTATTCCCCCCTGTTTTCTCCTGACTAAATGTTTTGCCTAGCATTGTTCAATAATATGAAACCCTACTACAGAACTACCAGAATAAGACAAAATTCATTTACATTTTGGTTAATTATTTTCTTCATAAGGATATCAAAAGAAAGAACCAGTAGTAATCTACCCGCTCATATGGCAGGATGTGCAATGTTACTCACTGAGTAATCTTACAAAACTTGACAGCACTTGTAGTTATGATCTAGATGTAGTATTAGGTAAACACAGGCAAAAACAATTTCTGACGACCCATGTAAAAGATAACTAGAAAAACTATTTGTTTTCACAATTGGCATAATATACATTCAGTATTTGTCAGAATATTTCTACCTTCAACAGAAGCTTCTGTATCTTTCTCCTCCCTTGAATTCTGTTTTCTTTTAGAGTTCTGAAATAGGTGAGGCAATTTAGCATTAGAACTATAGCTTTTAGGCCTACAAGAATACAACGATACGTGAACGGCATTTTTCAGGCACTAAATGACTTTTAGGATGGAATAACTGTGTTTGAAGATTTTATTACAGGTTTGAGCTGGCATCTCAGGGGTGTACAAATCCCATCGCCCGACGCCCGGGACAAGTGATTTTCAGATCCGGGCAAGTTGATTTCTAAACTAAGCATGTCCGATGGACAAGTATAATATCGGCATAAGAAATCAAATTTCTGATAATGGTATTTTTTTTCCTTTATTAAGTTCCCAGTATGTGATTCACAAATGCTGTAAACATTATCAAAATAACT